>JAHVYC010000222.1:0-24375 GCA_020623665.1 Calonectria multiphialidica
GCTGCATCCGCGAGGTGCTTGAGACCAGTTTGAGATGCAGCATAGAATAGCAAATCCAGATTACACATAGAGTCGATAATCACAATGAAGTTGTCTTCTTTTCCAGTGATGTGAGGGATGTTCTTTTGCCAGACTAACTCGTCCCACGAGCGGATGGCTCCAATTCTCGAATCAAATCTCGTATATAGACTCTTGGCAGCGGTTATCATGGTATTTAAGGCCACTTCGTCGTGATAAAGCTCCCATCTTGGTCTCATATGGGGAAGAATGATAAATCCGAGATCATGAGTGTTGGTTAAATATGCTTCGCCGTGGATCGGGTTTGACCAAGCCTCGCCGAGAGTCTTGAGTTGATTGCGCAGCAATGCAAGTTTCTTGCCGTTCCCAGTGCTCGATTCAAGGCTTTTGGGGTATTTTGTGGCTCTCTCCAACAGGGCATATATGCATCCTGGAAAGAAACCGCACGTCCAAAAGTCGATGGGGCGGCTTCTGTACTGACCATAGTTGTCGCCTTCCTGGGGCACAACTTCGGGGTAATTCACAGGCGGGTTCTGGATAATATTAGCCACCTGTTTCACAAGCAAAACTTTGTAGCGATTCACATTGTCTATGAGAAGATTTGTTGCTGTTCGCAAAATCTTCGCAGTTATATTTTCGGAGAATAACTCCTGTAGTTTGTCACAAGTTCGGACATCCGATTCTTGTTGCGCGACAACGGCCTCACATGTGTAACTACCCATGATATGGACAGGTAGCTGAAAATCATAAAGATAAAGAATATAGTGTATTTTATTTCAAAGTTTTGTCTATTATAATTTAATGATTTTCTCTGGGTATACTATAGAGCATTTTATCATCTAAAGACACGGATGAGAAAATAGCGAAGACTTCCCTCTAGCGAGTACTGGTACAGGGTGGGAGATACTCGCGAGACTTCACCCGAGAAGTGGGCCCACTCTGTTTACTCAGCCCCGATTCGGCTGAAGTCTCGGCCGCGAACTTGTCCGAGCGCACTCCACTGCAACCGACATAGTGGGAAATGACTTACATTATGCACCGCGCAATACCAGCAAAAGATCGCAAATATCGATAAGGCGAGATATCAACAGCCTCTAACAACTGAATTGACCTGCTTCCATCTCAAATGCCTCCGTTGCCTGGTTTCTCCGACAATCCACTTCGGACGCGGGACGACCTCGTCACGGCGGCTGANNCACGCAGTACTTCTCTCCTGCCTATGCTCGCATTCGCCTCCCCCATGCAACTGGAACGCACTTTGACGAGACAGCTGCGCAGCTGGAGGGGTTTGCGCGTCCTCTTTGGGCTATCGGTGCCCTGTTGATGGGGAACGAATCCGATGCGCAACTTGTCGACCAGTGGATTCAAGGTTTCGAGGCTGGTGTGGACCCGCAGCATGTAGAATATTGGGGAGACATCAAGGACATGGACCAGCGCATGGTTGAGGCCGAGATGATTTCCTTTTCGCTCCTAGCTGCCCCAAAGAATCTTCTCTGGGACCGGCTCAGCCTCGAGACGCAAAGTAACCTGGTTCGATGGTTACTTGGAATGCATGGAAAGGCAATGCCGCCGGCGAATTGGCTGTGGTTTCGTGTATTCGCAAACCTCGCATTGTTAAGAGTATGCGCTGTCGATACACCAGAAATTCGGCAATCGTTGAAAGATGACCTGGATATTCTGGACTCACTATACATTTGCGACGGATGGTCCGGCGACGGAAAATGGAGGAGCCCCGAAACTGATGAGCAGGAATATCAACAATATCTCGAAACTGGTCGCGCAAATTCACTCATGGGATCAAGAAACGCCTGCTATTACTCTGGGAGTTTTGCTATACAATTCAGCCAATTGCTTTATCTTTGTTTTGCGGGGGATTTAGATCCGCAACGCACGGAAAAATACCGCCAGCTAGCCAGGGATTTTGGCAGGGGATTTGTGCATTTCTTTGACGCTGATGGTCAGCCAGATCAGACTCGAGACATTGCAAGTAACCCGAATCACTAACTCTGTTCTGAATTAGGGGCCGCCATACCGTTTGGGCGCTCGTTGACATACCGATTCGCATGTGGAGGCTACTTTGCTGCTCTCGCACTGGCCAAAGTGCCGGATATGCCAGAACCCTTGGCTTCACCAGGGGCTATCAAAGGATATCTGCTGCGCCACCTCAGGTGGTGGGCCCGGCACTCCGAGAATATATTTTATCCAGATGGAACGCTGAATTTCGGCTGGATATACCCGTGAGTCAACTCTGTGCTGAATCAGAATAGTTTCTGACACTGCTGTTAGCAATATGTATCTGACGGAGGACTACAACTCACCTCAGTCAGTGTATTGGGCCCTGAAGTCGTTCGTGGTGGTTGGTTTGGCCGATGATGACCCATTTTGGTCAGAGGCTGAAGTGCCATACACACCTTTGTCGGCTGCAGCGGGAATAAGGATATTGCCTGCTCCTCGCCATATTATGTGCAACCACCCAGAAGGAAACCACCATTTCCTTCTGTCAACATCACAGTTTATCACCACACCATTCAAAGGAGTGATTGCAAAATACTCCAAGTTTGCATACTCATCCGCTTTTGCCTTTTCCGTTCCTACTGGACAAGTCACGCTTGGCCAGCTGGCTCCGGATAACACCCTCGCTCTGAGCAGAGACGGGTCCGAAACCTGGGCAGTGAAGTATAGAAGTGATGAAGCAACTTTTTCTAAAGCGAACGTTTACGGTCGTTTGGGCCAAGAGGTCCCCATAGGAACTGTCTCATGGTATCCATGGGCCGATCGCAATGTTGTCGTTGATACAATCCTAGTGCCACCCACCAATAGATGGCCTGACTGGCATATTAGGATCCATAGAATCAGGGCTCTGAGGGACATTGGACGACTGTTTACCGCTGAGGGAGGCTTTGCTGTGGATGGCCGACGCAGGTTGGATACGCTGGAACTCCCGGTCCTGGAGAATCACGTACTTAGCCATGACGCTGAGGTTGGACTTGTAGAGGGGATCATTGCAAAATCCTCATCGGTACTAATACTGAGTAGCTCGGGTGTGTCAGGAATATGCACAGACATGCTGCCCCCAAGGTCGGGCACCACCTCGACTTCGCCATTTAAACCCGAGCCAAACACAAACCTCATGGTAGCTCGAAGCCTTATACCCCTCGTTGAGCACAATATATTGGCCCTGAGAGCGAAAGAGGAAATTGCTCTGATTACAAAGGTGTTTGCTGTGTCTAAACAGGCGGATGATGGTCGGCAAAAAGCTCACAGACCAATCATGGAACGATGGTTGGATCAACCACAGGTTCGCGTAGGCGAATATCCGGGCCGTCACACCGGTGATTATGTACATTTGCATTTTTGAATTCAAAATAATTACTATTTCAATTCCTCAGATTATCGAGTAATGCATATCATTCAGAGCAAAAACCTCTCTATCTGGACCATTCTGGAGCCTGGCTTGGCCCAGCCCACTCGCTGTTTAGATGTATTGAACCCATGTCGGTGGGCCTAGAATTGAACATCATGTCGTCAAAGCTGATGACCCTATCCATGTCCATGAATCCTTGACCCATCAATATTTGTGATATTGCGGATAGTTCATCCCCCTCAGAGTCGCTTGGAGGATGGTTCCAGGTTCCAGGATTGCCCTCCGCCTCAGGACTTGTGCCGGAGTTTTCGCGGCCAGTCATGGTACTTTGTGGTCCAATTTCGCAAGATTTGCTGTTCAAACCACCGCTTTGGGGCAAAAATGATGCTGTGGCGTTGGTGGTTTGGTTTTGCCGAGAATTCGCGGTGGAGTATGAACCTTTGGGGAGGTCCTCATCATCAGAAGATCCGAAAACGTCAATTTGAAAGCTCAGGTCTTGTATGCATCGTTGGTAAAGCCTGTTGAGTCGAACGGAAAACTGGTTGAAGAGGGACTGTGTATTTTCGCTGCCCATCCATCGCCGCGACATTTCTTCAAGATTCCTGACCAGGACCCAGAACTCATCCACTAATGGGGTACGATAAAATCTCCAATGCACTGGAAACTCTCTGTCAATATGCATTTCGAAAAATTACAAGTGAGGTCGCACCTAACAAAATTCTGCCGCTGACGAAAGCTGCAAACGCTAGCTGCGGAGACACAAAGCTATCTCTTGGTGACTGATCGAGATATTTTTGAGTAATATTAGCAGTCTCCTTTGCCGCGCCCAAGCATGTCTCAGCACTGCAATATGTTGGTAGTTTGATGTTTGCCAGCTCCGGGCTTGGGTAGGCTATTCTTTGATGGAGGAGAATTGTGGATATGTTATGAGTGGCATGTGCAGCCGTCATGTTTGGGTCCATCACACCGGGCATTGTTTCTCGGGATTGCCCAGAATCTTGCCACTGTTGTGGGAGGAACATCTTCCAACTATAAAGCGTTAATTTTGGTCAGAAGTTCGATGGGTGTGGACATACTGCACTAATCGCAGGTCGAGTTCTTTAAACCGTGTTAACCAACTCGAAACCTCTTTCCTATCACTAAAGTTGACTTGCTGATGTAAAAAGTATGTGTTTATTCTACTTAGTGATTCGATGGCTTCAATATTATATGCCAGCGCACCAACATTAGTCATGTCTATAGCTTGAGGATTGGGTTTCTGGACGTTGTGCCCCAAGGGTATTTCTGGATCGCTTGGTTCGGTATTGGCTGATTGTGTAGGGCTGGGATAATGAGCTGGGAGAAAGGTAATGGAGTTCCCCATTCTGGCTGCAGAACGATCCCAAATGCCAAAATATGGTGTCAGCGCGGGTGTGGCTTTATACCAAAGTCCACCACACACAGGAAGCCTTCGACAAACATCCGCTGCTGTAAGACTCGTGTTCCAACTATCATTCTGATCAGCAATTACAATGTGAGTTGACAAAGAAACTCGTACCCAGTGGTGACTGCACAGAATCTAGAGAAGGTCAGCACACGTTTAAAGAAAACATCGTTGGGCAGCTCAAACCTGTCTAGCATAAAAACGTTCCAAAATACTCTTCTTCTCTCCTCTTCTTCAACCCAGTTTGTGGGGTCGGGTAGAGTTGGAATCGGGCGGAGTAGTGTTGATCTAGTCTGGCGACCTTCCCGCTCGACGCTCAACTGCAAGTACTCGACGCTTCGCGTGAGAGATCCAATGATAGGCCAGGCACGGTGCGATTCTCCATTGCAAATCTCGTGGTTGTTAGAATTATCAACTACGAGATCGATTATTGCACGAACTTACATCTGTAAATGCCAATATGATAAGAGCCTGTAAGTTCTCAACAGAGAGTTCATCCATCGCGGTTAACATAACAATCTGCCGTGACCTTTTCGTTTGCGGTCTGACTTCTTCCGCTGGTAGATGACGCCCATCCCGGATGACAAACCTCAAGGCAGAAACATTAATTGCATGGAGAACGACAGACAGCCTTTTTGGACCTCCGGCTGTCGCAAGCCTTTTTCTAAAGTCGGAATGGTGTAGTATTGGTATCCAAGGTTGCACACGCTGAAAGTAACAGTCGAGTAATGCTTCTAGAAGTGTCTCATCAGGCATGAAGTGCATAAAGTCTTGAAATTTCCCCACATCATAATCTCCACTTCCAGTTAGATTCGAGCAGCTCCCAGCGTATGCATCATCTGGCTTTCTCCGTTTCCGAGGCCGGGGGGAGTCGAAATGTGCATGATTATACTCCTCGCTTGTCGCGCCATCTGATCGTGATTGGCGTGAGTAAGTAGATGTAAGATTCCGTATTTCTTGAGCCAAGACTCCCAACACATCGACAATAGGACGTAGGGTTTGACTCTGCATGCTATCGGATGATTGCGTTTGATCCCGTGCAGAAGTGAGTACACGGGGTGAATCCTGTCCGTCATTACCCTCTTTGTTAAGCAATATTTGTTCTACTGCTTCTAAAGGTTTATTAACCCTGGAAACCCATGGTGCTTTACCTATAGCCCACTCTCCAGCGTCTGGGTAACTCACCTAAACGTTTATTCAAGCTTTCAACAGCGCCACTTTTCATCCCCGGCTTATTTCGCTTTGGGTCATATACACACGACGTGTCTGCATTTTTTATGAATAATAGCGATGCTGTCAGACCCTTCTTATCTTACCTAGTCGCTCGCAATTCGAACACAGCGGCTTTTGCCTTGAACATTTGAGTTTGCGTTTGCGGCAGCTTTCGCATGACGGCAAACTTGACTCGTTCCCGGGTTCAGGTTCAATTTGCTCGGTTTCATCCATTTGCATATGTTGCATTACACTTGGCCGATAGAACGCGAGAAAGAGCTACAATGGAGAGAGTGATTCGCTAAGATGGAATGGAAAATGTGCAGATGGCAAGCTATTCCCGCTTCATCACGAGGGCAGAGAGTTGCCGGGGCTCGCGTAGTGGTGTGACGCGCCAATAACCCCGGCCATCCCACTATTTTGCGATGGGACCGAGGATGAACTAAACATTTGGTGCGCTATCCCATGAAGAGTATGGTATTCGTTCTCCATACCCCTCAGTGAGGTATGGAGACGGTTAAACCCCGCAGTCGTACGACCCATTTACAGGGGTGTTCCCCATCCTGAGCGACAACTATCCCCGGTCGGTGTCGCGAGGAGTCTCGGGCGAGCAATGCCCCGAATCCGTGGGCCTAGTCCACTTGGCTGACCGCCATCTATTGAGTTGGAACTATTCTCTATCAAGCTTGGGTGTTTTTTGTATCCCCCATCGTGGTCCAGCGTTTCCTCAAAGCATGTACTGCGCTTTTCGGCTTTCTATCTCGCGTAAATACACCCTTCTTATTCCCATCCACGCGAAAAATAAAAGTGTTTGGGCAATGAAAATCTGCGAAGCTCCACACATGTTCTCCGATAAGACTTTCCACCCGATCAAAGACACGGTGATACATGGCCAGGAAATTTGCCTGGTATTCCTCGCTCCATGGAACATCGTAAACCGAATGCAAGCCCACTTGGGTATCTGCACCATATTCGGCCATGATCATTGGCTTTCCATACTTGGTCTGCCAGCTTAACAAATCCGCTTCCAAAGCAGGCTCAGCTGCGGCGAGATCGCCGGTCTTGGCATACCAACCATAATACCGATTTAGGCAAAGAACATCGAATAAATCTGAGATCAAATCCTTGTCTGCAGGAGCCTGCATCTCATTTGTGAAACACAATGGTCGTGTTGGGTCCAGTGACCGGGCCAGAGATACCAAAGGCTCCATGTATTCCCGAACGCCTGCTTCGGCGGAAGCTGGCTCATTGGCGAGAGCCCACATCACCACAGATGGGTGGTTTTTATCACGTGCTATTAACTCCCGGATAGCCTGGGCATGTGTCTCTCGAGTGTTGTTATTGATCGTCTCGGGTGAAAAGGTATTGGTATGCTTCCAGCCTAAAAGTCCAGCGACAAGTGCCAAATTGAGACCGACCGCTGCGGTCTCATTAATGACAACAATTCCATGCCGATCTGCGTAATCAAGCACCTCTTCTGCATAAGGGTAATGTGAGGTTCTGAAGGAATTGGCCCCCATCCAATTCATCAATCTAAAGTCATGGACCATGTATGCTGGGTCGTATCCCTTGCCTCGGATAGCAGAATCTTCATGCTTGCCGAATCCTTTGAAGTAGAATGGTTTGTGGTTGATCAGGAACTTATTCCCCGATACTTTGACGGATCGTAGACCCACAGGGACTTGGTAAGTATCGATCAGATTGTCAGGCTCTGTTTCTGAAACAATATCTACCCGTAACTGGTAAAGATGTGCGGCACCTGGCTGCCAAAGGCGAGCTGGAGAGATCGTAACTGTATTGTCTTGTCCTACTGACTGGCTGACAATGGCTCCATCTTCATCGGTGATGGTAATCTTGCATCTTGAGGGATCGATGCGCTGGTTTGCAACGATTTTATAATCAATCGTACCAGTATCGCAATCTTCTGTAACGTCTGTAATTACGGTCACATCTTGGACGTATAATTTTGGGGTGCAGCACAGCCGCACCGAGCGAGCCAAGCCGGCATAATTGAAAAAGTCGTGCTGGTAATGTTGCTTTCGACTGCCATCTTCAAGCACTTCCAGCCTTCCTGGAGGGATGGTTTCCCAAGTAAGTTGGTTGTCGACAGCCACAGTAAGGCGAAAGGTCTCCCCAGGTTGGACCAGGTCTGTGATATCGGCCTCGAATGGAGTGTAGCCTCCGATGTGCTCAACGACAAAAGCATCGTCAACATACACTCGACCCCGATGTGTCGCAGCATCGAAGCGGAGGAAGTATCTATCATTGGTCCAACCGCGAGGAACAGTCACCAGCCTTTGATAGTACACCCAGCCAACATGGTCTCTAATCTCTTGATCAACGAAAATATCGTTATAACTCGCAGGGACTGGTGCCTGCAAAGCCGGTGGAATGGACCGTTTCCATCCTTGTTCGGTTTCAATGTCAGGTGATGAACAAAGTGCAAAATTCCACAGACCATCCAGAGAGATGACCTCTCGGACGGAATTGGCTTGAGGTTGCAGCATGTCTTAGTTAGGCTCTGGAAAATGAGGGCAGAGGGAGTATTAATGATTGAAATTTTGGGAGAGCATATTGCTGGGACATGGAGACAATATAATAAATACTAAAGGGATGGCCACTGTTTATTACGGTACATTCAATCCGGGTCAATTCTCGGCCGCCGTGGTAAAGTCAAAGTGGGAACCATCCGCCGAACAAATGAGGTGGGTACATTTTTATGACCAAAGCTTTTGGCGACGGTCAGAGATAAGGGATAAAATGAAGCTTGCGGGTGGTTTATGAAGGATTAATATTGTAGACGAGGAAATATGTCAAAATCTTGAGAAAGACTAATCCTTTTTTGCCATTCCTGGAATACTTGGGTGAGTCTTGCCTCGGGATCCTCCCTAGCGGGTTTGTGAGGACGGGGCAATGTTCGGCCGATAGTCGCATCGGCACCCGATGGCGAGGTGGTGCGTCTAGCCGAAGTAGCCCTCAGGACCCAGAATTTCCCCATACTAGTATGAAATTATCTGCAGATTTGGGGTAAAATTCCTGGGGTATTGGGTCAAATGACTGGTTATCCATGCTCAACTCGAATGGTGCTGGAAGGTGGAGGAACGTATCCAATTGAGGACTAAGCCTCTGGGAGGGTCCATTTCCGAAATACTTTTATATTTGTTTGATGCATTATTATATTTATCCTTACATCGGTTCCGCTCCAATCGCCTTTTCAACCTACTTGCACTGTTATCATTCTCAACCTACCTGAGAATAAAACGGCCATGGAGGGCTCAAAAACCAACTCGACCACTCACAAACCCAACACCGATATTCACGGTCATGAAAAGGCGGATATCCTACAATGCGAAAAGGTAGGACATGATGATTTACAAAGTCCTTCCGTGACATCAGCATATGCGGGGTGGACCCGTGCTGCTTGCATCCGAAAATTCTGGAGATTATACGTGACTGGACTTGGGGTCTCCCTGGCTGGCATGTGAGTATCCTTGAGATAGATGGCCCATCCCCTCTAAATTTGACACTTACAGGTATGCGGGCTATGCAAATTCTGTAATTGGCAGCATTATTGCAAACGAGGGCTTTATCGAATACTTTGCTACAGTCACGGATCCAGATACAGGAAAGCCTGCGTTGAACTCTCAACACATATCGCTATGGTCAGCCTGCTATTTTGTCACCTCTATTCTAATTCAGACAATCGCGCCCATCACAGCCGACAAATTTGGTCGCAAGTTCAATATGTGGGGTGTAACGTTTTTTCTCACCCTGGTTGGTAACCTTTCTACCCATAGTCGCAGGACGATACGGCTAACAATTCTCTCCTTGCAGTCAATTATTATCCAAGTGATCGCACCTAATTGGTGGGTTCTATTGATCGCTCGACTTGTAGCTGGATGTGCTGGAGGTATGATGGGCACGTCAGTCATGGTCTACATGTCTGAAATTGCTATGCCACAGTTTCGCGGGGCTCTCCTGGGAAGCTTTTCACTTGCCTTCTCCCTTGGTCAAGTATTCTTAGCTATCGCTTTGAAGGTAATTGAGGAGACCCAACCGATGGCCTTTCGGCATGCATTTTACTCGGAATTTGTCTTTACAGGGCTATGGCTGTTCCCAATGCTATATCTGCCAGAGACACCAGGTAGGGGTTCCAAGACCTAATATGGAACGGAGTTAATCAGAATTTAGCCTGGTTTGCAACAAAAGGGAGAGATGAAGAGGCCAAAAGGGCACTCAGAAGACTAGTTGGCAACGTTGATGGCTATGATATTGACCACGAGTACTCCGTCTTAAAGTACGAAATGGAACAGTCGATTGCATTGTCCAAAAGAACATCTCAAGATTCTGATTGGAAGGCTCTCTTTTCCAGCAAGGTCAACATCAAGAGAGCGGTCATATCCACATTGCCGTTTACCTTCCAAAACATTGTCGGAGTTCCCCTAATGTTTGGCTATACCACATATTTCTTCCAACTTGCAGGCGTGGATGATCCATTCCTGGGAAATATTGTCAAGCAAATGGTTCTCGTTGTCGGTATCCTCATTTCCTTCTATATGGTTGACAAGGTGGGTCGAAGAACCCTCGTCATCTGGGGAGGCGTGATGATGGGAACAATTTGCTTTATTGTTGGTGGTCTCGGCTTTATGAAACAAACCAGTGCTTCGGGAATGGCCTTGGTAGCTTTATGCTCTCTGTGGGCTTTTGTATACGCAAATTCACTGGCGCCAATAGGTAAGATCAGAATTTCCGGGTTCTACGCATCAATATTAAACTAACTGTGTCTTAGGTTGGATCAGCCTGGTCGAGATTTCCAGTCCTCACCTACGCGCAAAAACCACATCAATCGCCGTTACTATTCAGTATCTCACCGGAATTGTTTTTGTGAGTTAAATAACATCTTACTATGAAGAGGATGCAAACTAACCTGGCCTATTAGAATTATTGTGTGCCACTGATGTTATCAAATCAGGGTGCTAACTGGGGACAAAAGATCGGCATTTTCTTTGGGGGAATCACGTTTCTATATCTCATCCCATGCTTTTTAATGTTTCCTGAAACAAAAGGCAGGACATATAATGAATTGGATGAGCTTTTTGAACTTGGAATCCCTGCTTGGAAATTCGCCTCAACCAGAACCACCCACCAGGATATTGTCAACCAAAGGCAGGACGAAGAAAAGTACTGAAGGGTGAATATACTGCTAGTTTCCCGGTTGCATTATCTGATTCTATTTCATCTAAATAGAGTAGATAGGACATTCTAGTGCTGGTTCCTGCAACAGAATGAATTCATGCTCTTTCAATACACCGTAGGCTTAATATCGTTTGCTCGTTGGTACACATAAGTAACGCTAGGCTACATGGGATTCTTGTGGTGGGACATATCCACAAACCGTTGGTAACATCTGGTTGTGTTCATTCAACAATTCGTTACCTAATGACGCAATCAAGCAGCTACACCGGTGAGGCGGGCATTTATCGGTTGGCCAATAGACTTCTTTCCCACCCGAACCGGTCAAATCTTCAATCCGAAGTGCCAACACTATTCCAGAGTCTTGCATTTAAATACTTACTCGAATATACAACCCTGCTACATAATAAAATTACTGCTTATTGGACGTCAAGACTCCGAATAGTTCATAGCAAAAATCCACATTTTCATTTAACCCAGGCTGAAACACAGTGCACTCGGTGCTTACAACGCGGCAAAGGCCCTTAAAATAGCTGCTCTCGATCCAAGGTTACACTAATTAAACTTGTAAAAGTTAAGAAGACCTGGAATGTCATTTTAATGATGGGTAAAATATCTCATTGTTGGATGGGAAATTCAACTCTTCATATAATACTTCATAGTCGCTCAAACACCTCCATTTCAGGTGCATATTGCATTCAAAGTCATCCCGCACAAAAGTTAAGCTTTACTTAAAGGGACCGGTGAATTTAACGCCGCTCTCCGCCACCCTTGTCTCACGAACGTGACCAACGGCATCAACCTGCATCGAGCCGAATCTCGTGACATAAAACCAACAAATTACGCATGAATATCACAGAAATGATTCCCAAGCCAACGGCCCGGATGAAATTCCGATAGAGCTTGCTGACTAAAATAACAGAGCCCAACCCCTTTATTTGGGCAACATTCTCGCTCACCGGGAGTAAGCTGGAACGAACAGTGCCCTATCTTCTCCAACCCGAAGGCCCAATGGTCTGGCCAACTTACCAGCAATGCCATATCCTGCAGTGATAGATCAATCACAAGAAAAAGGCTTCCAAATGAACGAGAAATCAGCGATGATAGGTACGATGGACCATGGGATTCGCCGCCGTAAGCTCAGCCCAGTGGGCGATACGCTATTCCAACACTTCTGCAGCTTATACGAATCCGGTGCCAAGCTATGGACCAAAGAGATGTTTTTCAGCATTGAGGAGGAAATATCAAAGAGTCCGCTCCCAGCTTCTATGATGATTCGCACCAGTGCGTAAATCCACCATTGTATTGTTCAATGTCTGTTTTATGTTGGCCACAACTCTTACTTTTACAATAGTGAATGGAGAGGTGATGTGTGAAAGGATACCACACGAGATCGGCTTGTTCGATGATAAACAAAGACAAAGGTGGGCAGAGTTTCCATCTGAAATCCAATCAAGCATACTCTCAACCATTTCAGACCCAAATGATATTTCAGACTAACTTGGAAATGCACCTCGTAGGCGTCCCGTAATAGTTTTCCAGCTCTACCAGGAAATGCTATACAGGATCGAAGAAAGATTCCCTCAGGATACGGAGGATGAATACCCTGCGACCTACCTCGAAGGAAAATATCAAAAACAGAGATTATTTCACACTTGCGCCCTGAGCTTAGGGTGGTCGACTGTAGAACCCTCAACATTGATTGTTGGATACGCCTCTTTGAGAGCTGCTTGGGACGACACCTGGACAAACTGGACCAAAAGCACCACATGCAAAGAGTTGGTGGCTATCTTTAAAAACAACATCAAGCTCCCAAACACTATGAAGCGGATAGTTTGTTTTGGGCTTGGCAATCCAGATTGGGATTTCGACGATTCGAAGAGTATACCTACTCGCGATGCCCTGCCATGTCGACGTAGATTGACACAGCATGCGGCAGCACTGACCATGGCGACTGTCTTTGGTGAGCTACTTGGCACCGAGCCACTGCCCGTTCTTGCCCAAGACCCACAGTACAGTCCGGTTGCGCAAAGACTACTAATTGAATTGGGCATTGAGGTAGTAGGTGGTCACGGCAGCCTGGGGTTCACGTATGTCGATGACGACACAGCTGTATTCAGTTGCAGTCCAAATGTGCCAGTTAAGCAAGTGGTCGCCGATATCGCGAGGCCGGCAGCTATGATTTGGAACCGTATAAGACCAAGTTGTGAAGAAAGAACCGAATGGACTATTACGGTGGAGGATGGGGTAGAATGCAGAATATCGCAAGTGAATACGATCCCCTTAAAACTGAGTCGTTGACTGACAACGCTTAGGCCGTGGTTAACGGACGAAGATTCGCCCCGCACACGAGCGCTGGTCGAGGATTACGACATGTGGAAATTTCCAGATGAACCTGATCGTTTTCCGGAATTAGGAATCTATATTCGGAGGGATTGACACGCGTTCCTCGTAAACGAGTGCGAGCTGGTGCTTTGATTCTTAGGAACCTTGTGCGAAATACAAAGGCATGATGATTTCTGGGCGATCCTTTAATAGTTTGACCTTGAGTTTGTAGGCTAGCGTTGATAGTGTAGCGAAGGTATTCAAGACTGAAATATTCTGTGGCCTGTGCACTTTTAACTGGGTTAACAGATGATTTGCAATGGAAATTTAAAACGTCCTCCCTTACCTTAATAGCGGAAGCTACTGAAGTAACAGTTGGGTTGCGAACAAAACCATGGCTGATGTTGGAACAAGATGATACATGGTCGATGGTTTGGTTTGAACTGCACTAGGGGCCACAAGACCTGTGCTTGTTTTGAAGCAAGGCGATATGGCGTCCAATGTGTAGTTTTTCTCTTTTAAATCTAAAGACTATGCAGATCGCACGTAGTGTAATTGAGGTTACGATATTCCAATACAGAACTCGCACCAGCGCAAATATTCTGACCATCCTTCTCGGCAGGCAGTTGAGCACATCCGCTGTATTATCGACTGGCAATAGGTGCCCTATGGCTTGAATGATAATCCCACGTCAACCAAGACGCTTTCCATCTTGCCCCAATATGTATTGGGTAAAGGTGACATCATCTTCGCTCCCTGTATGACACAAGAAACCTTCCAAGTGGGGAGTTATAAGATAAAGGCGTAGCGTAAAACCATCATCATTCCACCAGTACGTAATAAAAAGCATATTCTTGACTCATGGCCCAGCCTTTGGTGCCCTTCAATGGAAGAGAGCAAAGGTTGTTTGTTTATGTCTATAAGCGTATGCTGAGACAGGACCATTTCTTCAGGTCTTCCGCCCGCCTGTCCCGACTAGTATTCAAAAGCGAGATTTTTAGTGACACCGATCTCTGTACATATTTTTAGAGGCTCATCTTTGCAATATTTCCACATGTAAAGACGATGCTGTGGCCCCTTCAACAACGTTCAACACTTGTGAACCTTGTCTGTTTTAAGCCATGCGCCAGCATCCAAATGTGCACAATGGCGACTCGGAGTTGGAAAATCTCAATTTGTGGAGAGCTTTTGAATACCAATATTAAATACTGGTGCCTACTTCATAATACTTGCTATTGCTTTGTACTCCTACACCATATGATACCAGTGGCTCAGCATGCTTCCATCACGCGTTTTGACACTATTCTCAATCCTTCTCTCCGCGGACGCTCTGTCTCCCCCCCGGGTGGGTAAAGCCACCACCATTAGTGGTGCAGAATATCGGCCTACTCCGATCAACAGGTAAGCAAAGCAATGGCGCCATTTTGAGAATGGAGGTGTTCGCTCTCCACTTCTTCGCTTTGATTTATGTTATACGGGCCCTGTCGAATCAACCCTGACCTCTAAAACAATGAATAGCTTGGAGGATTTGTTTGCTGCACTGGACCAACATGAAAACGTCGTGCTGGAATCCTGGGCCCCATGGTGTGAACCCTGTAGAACCATGTCGCCGGAAGTAGAACGGTATGTAACCACATCACTCTCTATGGATTTCTCCCTAATATATTGTGCCTTAGTTTGTCATTGAAGTATACGCATATAAAGTTTTATGGGTTAGACGCAGATGACCAGTACGATCTCCTTGAACAGTTCGGGGTTGTCGCTATACCTACATTTACACTCATGCGAAAGGGAAAGAAGTCTGATGAGGTGGTCGGTGCAAGGCCGAAAAAGCTGGAAGAAATGTTGAAAAGGGTTCCCAAAGGGCCTTCGTGGCAGGGATCGAGTGATTACCTTTAGAACTGACAAAGACGAGACGTAGTAGTAGTGTTTACCTCTAAAACACGTTGCGACAATCATAGAGCGTCTTCGAATAGGAAAGGAGTCAGGCTTTCATTTAGTACCTATCAAACGAATAGATTTGTCATTCATTTCTTTAGTGTGAAAATATATTTCTTAAAGGATTAAATACTACTAGACTTTACGTGGTGACTTTTCAAGATGAGGGACAAAACTCAACCTGAATGAACGGAGACTTCAATAGAAATCTATTTTCTAATCGAGAAAATTGCCCTAACATCTCCAGAAAAGCGTGAAGCCTCGCGCGGCATGGTTAAACTCTGTGACCCGTTCATATGGCTAGTTTACACGGAACACTACCCTCCTACTTTCGATACCACATTCTGCTTTGGTCCCTCTGCCGAATCTTTCTCTGTAGCTGAAATATCCCGTACATCAGGGCCTCTGCAGTTGGTGGACACCCGGGTACATATATATCAACAGGTACGATCCGATCACATCCTCTGACAACAGAATAGCTATAGTGGTAGTACCCGCCTCCATTTGCGCAGCTTCCCATGCTAACTACCCATTTCGGGTCAGGCATCTGATCGTACACCTGCCTCAACGCAGGCGCCATTTTGTTCGTAAGCGTGCCAGCAACAATCATGATATCAGAATGGCGAGGTGAAGCTCGAAATATGATTCCAAGTCGGTCTTGGTCGTATCGGGGAGTCGACAGATGCATCATTTCTACAGCACAGCAAGCAAGGCCGAATGTAAGAGGCCAGAAAGAGCCTTGCTGGGCCCAGTTTCTGATGACGTCGAGAGAGGTCCTAGCTATTGTTGGTGTCATCGCACGGCGGTAACGTTGGCTTGCATAAGTATGTCCAGATTCCCAGAACTTACAGCGCATATTGCATCAGACTTTTCTCGCCAGGTTCGCTTGGGAGAGGACGTTCTCGTCGCTTCTTTAGAACGACGCTGCTCACATGGTTGCTATTGCCGGGTGTGCTAATCCAACGACGGTTTGGAGGCCATGTTTCCGGAAGTCTTGTGGTATTTTTCTTTGGCTGAGCCCCGATCACTCGTGCGAGTGGCCCAGCAGTTCTCAAGGCCAAGGGTAATGAATGTTGGATCCTGGTGCTCAAAAGCATCGTGGCAAACACACAACCTGCTTGCTTGGTCCGGGTTTCAACGTTTGGACGGAGTTTATCGACGAAAGAAAAGATTTAAAAAACAAAAAAATACCGGGGGGTAATATTTCTTGAAGTCAGGATACCATGGGGTCGTGAGGTGTGGTGGGGTGTGGAGATGGGGTGTGAGCTGAGCAGTTGACCTCGCTTGGGGCAGCTCTTTTTCGGGCTTCGGGTGATTGTTGGACACCGAGGCGTTCTACACAGCAGGGTTAATAGATGAATAAGTCTTCCATTTAAATTTATTGTAATTATCATCTCAAACATCTGAACTGGCATGCAGGAAAAGAAAAAGGAATCATATGCCCTCCGTAATTCACCTCAGATGGTGTGAGTGATAAAGTGGGACAATTTCAATTTTATGTCTTCTATCAATACCATATTTTGAGGTTTCTGTTGAATTTCCTGGTGAGCGAGGTCCACTGGTCAGCCTTTGGTTTCATTTTCACAGACATAACCATATCCTCCTCTACGCCATTCGGCAAAACAACATGTACGTCATGTATTCTTTCGTTTTCGGGAACATTTGGCGCAAAAGAATCGAATTCCTCCTTGAGGGTATCTTTATATCCATTTGTGGGGCTGATGTTGGTGCCCTCCATCAATTCCCCCTCTTCTAACCGTATCACCTCCCTTAGTATACATGCGGCCAGGGCTGCATCCCAGATACCTTCTCGGTATAACCGTTTGGTCAGTAAATGAATGACCCGCTTTCTAAGACTTGGGACACGACATTTAAGTCCTGTGTAGTATAATGGACTAACTAAACCTGTGTCTGTAATAAATATGAACCTCCCATCTGCTTTTGTTGTTGGTAATGCGTTGGCTGCTAGTGGTATTGCTGCGTCCACTATTTCCTCGGATGCCATTAGAATTGAGAAAAAGTGGCTCGTACAGGTGTCGAAAATGGCCTCACTGGAACTAAGTGAGGTATGAGTGATGACATATGCCATGCCATAGTGGACAAATAATAAACGGTACGCAATGTCGTCATGTGCAGAAAGAGGTGTGCGAAGCCTCAGTTTGAATGCCTTGTATTCTTGTAGCCAGGACATTAGATCTGTTCGGAGATTTTGCTGATTCTCAAGCAACTTAAAGCCATATTCATGTCTCCTTGAGATCTCATGTGCCTGGTACCATTCCCGCAATTGATAGGCCCTAAAGATCAGTCGATCCAAGTGTTGTCTAGCATCATTGACAGTCTTGAACGAATCTAGAACTAAGTCGTCACTATTCTGTGGAGCCATGGAGATCCTTTTTATCGGGCAGCGCTTCAGAAGGGTAGCTTGGGCATATAGGCGGCAAATTTCTTCTCCCAAAAAGTCATCCATGGGATCGAGTGACGGACCAGCATTCCGCATGCCTTTCTTGTCAGGTGAAAGACTTAACATTTCAACCAACAGGTGAATACCATTTTCTAGATGGATATAACCTGTTTCGTAGTGAGTTAAAAGGTATTCTAAGGATATAAAGGCCAAGCAGGCGATGAGGCATGTGCGCAGCGAAGACTTGTTTCGTTTGGCCAGGTGTTCGCGCAACAGATGAATAGATCTGTTGTAATTCTGCAAGGTTTTGTCGCGTTGGGTACCAGCTGAGCAATTGGAATCTTTCATGTGAGCGGAACTCAACGCCAGAACGGCATGTAGTATGGCAGGCTCGGTAGAGCTTGCCTGAATGATCGCGGTCTCCCAAAACGGGGAGCTAAATATGCCAGACAGTATGGGTGCCGTCTGGTACACAAACCATTCGAATTGGCAGCGGTCTTCTTTCCCCAGCTTGGTGATGAGAGACAGGCCAATCAATCTTGGGATGCCGGGGAGATTTTTGTGGCCGGTGTCTCTTTCGCATCGGTCCAAATGTTCATAGCCATCGCAAAGGCGGCCTGTGAACAAACAGCGACCACAGGCGGGTCTCCTCTCGTCACACTTGATTTTGCGAATCCTAATAGCACATCCGTCAGTGGGTGTGTTTGAAGCGGAAAAGGGAGTGATCATGCAACGTAACAGGGTAAGGACTAACCTGCAAGTCTTACATCCACTTCTCGTGCGAAAACCGGTTGGGCGACGCTTTGGCCGAGCCGCCCCGGGGTAAGCCGGGATCTTTTCCACGGATTCCGCGTCCATGGGTGATTGCCTTGCTGGCTGGCTATGGGGACCTAAGGCTTATGAAGTGAAGTGGAAGAAAAACAAGGTTGGAGACGGGCGCAGAGACTTAAACTCGAGTCGTGTAATTCGCCCGTGCCCCTGTCAGACGCACCGACATGATGCTCTCACCCCGGGAATCCCAATGCGCAGGGTGGGTTTGTGGAGGCAACGCCATTGGGCGGTTCGGAGATATCGTGCATCTATTGGTTCGCTGTGGTGATGCTCCCGAGCCCGAAATGCACCATTCAACACATCCTCCACCGCACGCAAAGCTTTGTAATAGAACAATTGCCTGTCCCATGCTTCAAGAGGAATTTTTGGGCATTTTTGTTTTTTGTTTTCGTCTTGTCATCCCGGATATCCGGTGACAGCAGTAACCGAAAATGTTTGAGCAAATACACACCAACACCAGGCAGCGGGTGCAGAGGTGGCCTAGTATTTGTTCCATCCTCGCCATCCACTCATTCCAACACCATCTTCTCGTGTTTGTTAATGTGGCAAGTGCTGCTCTCCGAAACATTAGACAATTGACTTATCCATAGCCCATTGATCCTCGTTCTGTCGCTGGCATTCCAATGCTACAGCACATGATATATCACGTGCCGACCCCTCCGCCATCGTCCACACTGATACCCCACATCCCCATGAAAATGTCCAGCGCCATAATTAATTATCCATCGCTCGCAATCGGCGCATAATTAGCATCAAAGTCACCAACCGTCACCATGGCCAAGTCCAAAGCCGCCAAGCGGAAGCGAAACGCCCAAGCTCAGCTCCCCAACAAGGTCCCCAAGACGGCCAAAATCGTCACACCACCACCCGAGGGCGCCGCCGCATTCGAGCCCAAGAATCTCCAGACGGTCATTTCCGAAGAGGAGCTCGAGATCACCATTGACACCCTCACAACCCTCGCACAATACCCCGGCTTGACCAAATCGAAGGCATGCAAGGATCTACGAGTCGCCGTCTACGATTTCAGACAGTCTTGCAACACCGGCGTCAACAGTGCTGGTAGGCGACCAATGGCGCCATAATGGAAAATCCCATCTAACAGCTTCATAGAAGGTTCAAACCTCACCGGACGGATTACGGCCGCGCTCGAAGATGAGAAATACACCGAAGCCAGAATTCTCCTCGCCGAGATGAAGATTCGAGGCGAAGAGCCCAAGCTGGGCGCTTTGTGTCGCTGGGTGCGCGACCTGGACGTCGTCAGTGGTCTATCGAGGCGGCCCGATGGCACTGTGGACAAAGTCAAACTCTCGGCCAGGGACAGGGAGCTGCTCAACGTCATGGACGGCGTGCTGCGCGTCAGTGGCCCAATTGACAAGAACACGGCCGTCGCGTCCGACAGCTCCTCGCCCATTTCCTTCCAGCCCATCTGGGACCTCCGCCCCGACACAGCACGAGACGAAGTCTACGCCTCCGTCCTGGACAAGACCATCTTCGACTCGGCCCCTCCCAAGATCGCTTCTTCTCTCCGCATCATCGAAACCACACCCGGCCCTCTCCGCAAACCTCCCAATCATCACGACGCCATCCTCTACACTTCTTCCGCGAACGCCGTCCAACTCTCCTCCACAAGCCCGACCATTACATGGCATGACCACCCACACGTCCCCGGCCTGGGTCTCGCATCCAACGTCCTGACACCCCAGGAATGCAAATCCATTATTGCCGCTGGAGAAAGCGTCGGGTTCCTCCCAGACGCGCCCCTCCGCGAGGGTGAGGACGCCAGCATTCTGGCACACAACTTTTACTGGGTGACCGACCCAGAGTTTATCGACATTCTCTGGTCCCGTGTGGCCCCCTTCGTTCCCAAGTCCGTCAACGGCCGCCTGGCTCGAGGCATTAATCGCCGTTTCCGAGTGTATCGATATGTTCCTGGTGCAGAGTACCGAAGTCACATTGATGGTGCATGGCCACCATCCGGAATCCTCCCCGACGACACGTATGTATACGATGCTTCGCCCAAGGACAAGAAGCAGAGCTCCCTATTCACGTTCCTCCTATACCTCAATGATGAATTTGAGGGTGGTGAAACCACATTCTTTTTGCCGGCGCCCCAGGAAGGAGTGCTCAACGCGTACCCAGTAAAGCCTGTGATGGGTGGGTTAGCAGTGTTTCCTCATGGAGATGCNNGCACTGGAGTAAGAAAAGGCGCAAAGTACATCATCAGAAGTGATATCGAGTACGATGTTGACCCAACTGAAGGGGTAGAATAAATTGAACCTCGTAGTCAAGAGACATGACCTTTTATGTTCCATATAGATACCCTCAAGTTCATTTAACGCAATATGTAAAACATGTTTTGCATGATAATAAAGCTTTTTTTTTTTTTTCATCCGGAATGCATATTAACCAGGTACAATCACTGATCACATAGACTTCTTCATGGATCCGGTATGCCGCCATGGAGAGTGAAATCCCCAAGTCATTGGTAATTTGCCGCAGTCTTGTTCCCCGTCTCAACTCAGAAGAGAGTTTACGCGAACAACCTGGGCATATAATTGCGTCCGCCCTAAACGATTACAGCTTCTGCATCGCCATTTCGTACTTCCAAAACTTCGTCACCTATCGCCATGTGCAAAGATCTGCCTAATAGAGTGGCAAAAAATGTCAGATTCAACGTCCCTAGCAAAAATGTCCCTCGGTCGCTTGTCGTATCCAATCATCATCTTGACCCCTTCCTCGGCAGTCTTCTCTAACCAAAACCTGGCGAATCATGAACACATATAGTCATACTTTGTATCACCACTCACATTGTCTGCCCCTTTCCGCCACGTTGCATCTCAAAAGCAACTATAAAAGGCGCTCCCCCGCCTGGATAGTGAGAAACTGTGACATCATAATAGGTGATGACAGGATTCGTCAACAATATTAGCAAACTTTCTTCGCGGTGTTATATTCCCCAAGCCTCCTTACATACGATAATTTCAATCTCTAAATGATATCCCCTTGAATTTGCAGGACCAGTTCTGCTTGGCCCTTCCCAATCAGCTGCAAAATGGACTCGCAGAAAAAGAGAAACGCAGTGTTGAACCCCCACCAGGAGGAAATATTGAGGTTATATTTTGATCAGGGATGGAAATTGAAGCAGGTAAAGCAGTACATCCGCGAGAAGCATGATATTAATGCGAGGTACGCACACATGCGCCTGTACTGTTCTCTCTATGTCTGACTTTTGTTACAGCGACAGACAGTACAAATGGCTCTTGGATTCTCAAAACTCGGGACGGTCCAAAAATATTCCCCGTCAGCATTGGAATTATATCCTGTCAGTATTGAAGGCGAGACAGGATCAGAATAAACAAAGTGAGGTTTTTTGGAGCGGTAAAGTGGTGGATCCAAAGAAGATTGAGAGAGAATTCTCAAGATACAGCCCAAGCCTCCGACCAGAGGGGTATATACCAGGTGAGTGAACGCCTAAGAATAACATATTCTTGACTAATTGATGGTTTCAAGGCTTGTCAAATAGTATTTTAATACGTACACCTCCAATGTCACGGTCTCCATCTCTACGTCAACTGGATGTTATTGCAGATAAAGACAACATGGAATTACATGTCCCCTACGATGCTATGTCGGAGCATGACTACGGATCTCTCCCTGTTATCAACCGAGAATTATATCTATTAGGAATACCCATCTTTGGGCGAAGCATTCGGGATTTACCCAGTGAGACTCCCCATCACAGTTTGTTTAATCAGTCACTAATTTATTCCTAGTGGAAAACCAAGATAATTCATATCTTATCTACGACTTCGAAAAGGAGATCATTAATATTGGACCAAGGCCTCTCTTACCCTCAGTTCCAACAGGTCCATCTGAAACATGGAGCTGGCAAGTTCTCGCTTCGATACTTGCATCCCAAGAATTCAACGACATCCGAGCGACCACGCCGGGTTTTCCTACCGCCATAAACGACATAGGTTTCTGTTCTAACGGAGCTCTTCTAAATATGGCTATCAATAGCATAGTCAGTTTCGGTTCTGGTCGCGGTGTGTCCTCGTTGGGAACCCTCTTTTCTTGGTTTCTGCACGACTCTCAATACGAACTGGTTAAGCAAATGATCAAATTGCGCAATGAGAGAATGGTTTCATTTACGTGGAAGTTTACATGCCTTGCTTCAACACTCAGCGTACTCCGGGCAACACCATTACCGCAACTACAACGAGCTATAAAACTTACATTTCCCATCATCGAAGCATCTCTTCAACCATTCTTCCCTCAGCACAATCCAGGATGCCTGTTCAATATGTCTTCCTATCTCAACATCCCTCAAGCACCTTCAAAGCTCTTGATATCCAGGCTTTATCTGGAGCAGGCTAGGGAAGAAGATTTTGTTGCAGGGTTTCTATGAAGCAATTTCTAAACTTGACTGGCCCGCGGTATCAATTATGCTCGACTGCAGGATGCCCTTTGAAACAATTGCAGAGGCGCTTGTTTTAAAACTAAAGGCTGATGAAGGAGACCCTATTTCATGGTTCAAAGAACTTCTACCTTTAATCTCAATGCGGGGGATTGCTGAAGGTCTTTTTGACTGGATTGATGACTGGTCGTTTCCTTTCACTATTGGAGAAATTTGTGCCTTCCGCTCACCACACTCAGCAAGGCTCCTCCTACCGTACGTTATGGACCCGTTCAGCCTTCAGCTATGCAAGATATTGGCCAAAGTCCCAGGAGTTCCCAGTGAAAAAAGCCCAAGAATTCATCTAAGCACTAGCAACATTCACGTCAGTGAGCTGTTTTTCTTGGGTGAGGTAAGGTTTAATAAGATTAATCTCGTTAAATCACTTGCAGGGCATGGTGTTGATCTCAACTTCATCCGCTTATACAAACGAATGGAAGCGGAGCGCAGTCATAATAGCTCTATCAAAGAAGAATATCCCAAAGTTCATAATAGAGACAGATTTCGCCTTCGGGCTGAGCTAAGATCGAGGGTGCCCCTTGAGTTGGGATTCAAAAGTCTGAACACTCCCGCTGCAGCACATCTTTGCGATAACGGTGCAAGATTATGCCAGCAAACAAAAGAGTTCTTTAGGTTCAGTCGTCGAGATATCTAGCCGTTTTTAACATTTCATCCTGAGCAAATTTCACGATATCTCCATTTCGTGATATCTCTGGCGCCTGTACTGTTCGAGGCCAATCTAACTCAATATACGGAGAAGCCCTTGTTGTTTCTTGCTATCGCAACGAATGACCTGCCTCGAATAAAAGCTCTTCTCGTCTCAGATGTGGATCCAAATAGAATAACGAACATGATGGAAGAACCAACACAAAGAGCCTTCGAAAAACGAATCGAAAGTCTGAGAAACTACCAGCGCTCAGAGTTAGATTACGATATTTTTTCACTGTCACCACTCACATGTGCATTATTGTTTGGCAACATTTGTACCGTGAGATTTCTCTGGAACTTAGGTGCCAGATTCGATCCGCCGTTTTCTGGTTCCTTTGAAGCATGCCAAGTTTGTGCCAACGCGCTGTTCGGTTCTGTTTTAGATGTGGGGGACAAGCTCAAATTCCTTATCGAACAGAACGCCTGCCTGGAAGCAACTCCACACGCTACTTGGGCGGGAGAACGTTGGTGAAATGGGGTGGGGATTTAATGTAGTGTAGAACACA
>JAHVYC010000222.1:24618-35716 GCA_020623665.1 Calonectria multiphialidica
CTAAATACCCCAACTCCAACACATTGGTATTCACCACTTCAGGCCCTCCTACTGTCTATCGATACACAGATTTACAGTCCCGAAACCATATTGAAGGCTCTGGATCTAGTCGAGATCCTAATATATGGAGGGGCGGGCGTGAATTCCGTTCAATCGGACCGCGCCACCCCTCTTCAACATGCTTATCGAATACGCTCTTTTAATTTAATAGAGCTCTTCATTAATCATGGCGCCGATGTCAATCTCTGTAGAGAACCAAGCAACTCGCCCCTCGCATACGCGTGCGAGGGGCGTCCTTACACAATTCTAGGGAGCCAAAAATCAGGACATTACCTATCAGAGGTTCCTATGCAACCTTCTGAAGTTATCAAGTATTTGGTTGACCGTGGCGCCGATGTTAATCGGGTTGATGATGGCCGGTCAACTGTGCTCGCCACTGCATGCTTGAGTGGAAACTTCGAGATTGTTTGCCAACTTGTTGAATACGGAGCAGATATTCATATGAAAAGCTACCATAAGCATGGTGACGTAAGGCTAGGTTCGGATACTACTTTGAACTTGACCCCTCTTCAACATGCATGCGTCAGCCACGGCAATCAAGCAAGCTCCCTGAAAATCGTCCAATTTCTTATGGATAGAGGCGCCGATATCGATCCAAAACCAGAACCACTGACTACGCTTCAACTAGCCATAAGCATTGGCTGGCCATTTTAATCTCGTATTATTTCTTCTAGAGCACTATGCTAACCCGAATGCTCCTTGTTGTAAGCCATTTGAAAACACCCTTGCATTTGCAGCTTCGATGGGGACATTTGATGTCGTCAAAATGCTCGTCAACGCAGGAGCAGAATTTGACAGAAAGGAAGACAAGCTTTTGAACGCAATTGCCATCGCGACACAGGAGGGAAATTTGCATATAGTAAAGTATTTGAAGGATCTCGTACAATCAAATGCTGAAACCCACAGCCAAAGTAACTGAACCTTTCTATTTGTAAGGGCTCAGATACTTCCCCTATCTCATAGACAAATACACAAGATGCATTCTGCCTAATAAGTCACAATATGAACAGCAAGCAATATTTAGTGTTCTGGAAACCGCAATCGGCCACAAATGTATATTTATTCATTCTTACAAGCCTTGACGCATACAGAGATAAGTACCCAAATATTAATAATCATATTCAAGATCGAATACTCCCCACCTCACTCGTCATCCTGTATCTTCACCATAATCAGCGAGTCCTTCCAGAGTCGGGCCTCATTTTCGGCATTATAAGTGTGCTCCGCATGTCCGGTGCCTGCTGGGTCATCCTCGTAATTTGGACCCAACGGCGCATCAGTGCAGTTGGACAGATACCGGCCCCCTTTTCCTTCCCATTCTCTCCCGACTGCTCCCCACACCGTAGTGGCTGCGCCTTGCTCGGGCGATTTCCAGTACCTGGCAAGTTTCTCATTTTGGGCAAGACCCTGAATCTGCTCATCAGAAAGGTACCGCCCCAGCCCAGTGGCAATGACACCAGGATGGATGCTCACTGCGTGCAACCCGCGGCTCCCATATCGCCGCTCAATCTCATTCGCCATGTACACATTTGCGGTTTTGGACTGCGCATACGCAATGAAGGGGTGGTAGCCACCTTTTTCAAAGTTGTAATTGTCCGAGTCGTTTAAAGCAAACATTTTGTGACCGTTGGAGCTTACAGCGACGACACGAGATTGAAAGTCGGCCGTGCTAGCAGCAAGAAGCACAGGTTTGAGAAGTTGGAATAAGAGAAAGTGGGCAAGATGGTTCGTCGCAAACTGAAGCTCATAACCATCCTTGCTGAACTGGAGCTCGGGCACAGCCATGATGCCTGCGTTATTGATAAGGATGTTCACCTTATCGGTCTTTGCAAGAATTTGTTTGGCAGCATCTCGCACACTTTCCAATGAGGTTTGGTCCATGAAAACAAATTCCATTTTGTCTGGGTTAAAGGAGTCGCCGAGGGCAGTCTTCGCCTTGTCAGGGTTCCTCACTGGCAAGATGAAGGACAGCCCTGTTGTTGCCAGGGCGCGAACTGTTTCAACACCAATGCCTGATGAAGCACCAGTTACAACAGCGATTTTTCCAGAAAGCTCTATGTTGGCATCTTTGACAATTTGCAGAGCCGTTGGTCGGGCATCTCCAGGGCCAACGGCTTGGTTGTGAGCTTCTGCGTATTGAGACATGGTTGATTTATAAAGGTAAAAAAAAATTAAAAAAAGGGAATATGAGTGCGAGGTGTCTTGGGGATAATGCGGTTTCTTTGTTTGATGATCTTGATTCTGGCTTTCAAAAAGCAACAAGACAGACGATTTATTCAGTTTTTATAGATTTCCATGCTGTATTTTCGGAACAGCCATGATGAATAAACCAGATTCCTGGCCCACTGGCCTGGCTGACATTTTTTGCCATTTGTGGTTAGTGCCAGAATAGCGTCGATCCTGCTGCGGGCTGCGGCAACTTCCATTTTAGGGTCCCATGGAACCTGACTGACCCTTTTCTCCTCTTCAAGATTAGTTTTTTGCTCTTCTGCACCACAACTGATTTGTAAGAAGGGAGAATCAAAGACGTTCGAGATCCAATGTCGGACCAGGCTCCAACTTTCGTCATTCCAACTCGCATCGGTGAGGGGGCCACATCAGCCATGATGTCAGTAGAGGCTGAGGAGCGGAAAGAGCGGAAAAGGCTCCAAAACCGCATCAACCAGAGAGCTCACAGTGAGTTATCATTGATCTTTTAGGTTGCGTCGTTCCGAATACTGAATATACAGGGCTACGTGCAGGGGAGCAAGCTGGCAACTCCAAAAAGACCCACGGGCGTCCGTTCCATGTGAATCGCTGGCGGATATCTTATCCAGAGACTACCTCAGCAAGCGGGTCTTCACATGCGCCAGCCACACGGCCATCAAATGTCGACTTCGATTTATATCTCCGACAATTCAACGGAGGTGAATTCTGTTGCAAGGATGCAGAAAGATGGCACTTCCCAAGGCAGTCTCCCTCACGAGAGCACCTATTAAACCTCGTTCAGTTCAATGCGCTGCGTGGTTTTATTGGCAATAAACGGGCAATCACAGCCTTGACAACATACCTTATTCGAGGTCACACAGTGGAGAAGCCATACATGCCATATGTGGAAGACGTATATCCTGGCCGTGCCTTGACGATCCCCACCGCCAGCGGGCTTCCCGCAAATCTCCAACCAACCAACTCGCAACTGAGCACCGAGCACTCAGTATGGATTGACCTTATACCGTTTCCTCAAATGCGCGACAACTTGATTCGATGGGAAGCCCATTTTGATCACGCCGAGTTGGTCATGGATATACTTGGCACCTTGCTCGACTTGACGCATTTTTTCAGACCTGCAGCCACGGAAAAGTGGCCAAGTTCAAAAAATCAAACAAAATCACAGGACAAGGACGGCGGCGGCGACGATGAAACAACCGAAGCCCAAGGCGGCCTCATCGTATGGGGAGAGCCGCACAATATATCGAGCTGGGAAGTAACCCCCGGGTTTGTTCAAAAGTGGGGGTGGGCCCTGGAAGGCTGTCAGGACGTGATAGAGTCGAGTAACCGCTGGAGGCGGCGTCGGGGCGAAAAGCCTCTGGTTACAGCGGTGTGAAGACTCCAGAGTGTGTACTGTAGTCTGTAGTGCAGCAGCTAGTTAACTGGGGCGGGGACAGAAGATGGAGGAGTGAGCAAGTCAAATTGACGAATTAGAGCATCAGCAGCACAAGCAGGCTCTCTCCCCAACACGGATGCGTACAGCATTCAGAACCAGTCTTCAATCATTAAGGTTATCGCCAGCCCAGACCGCGATAGCCAGCCGTTACTGGACATTTCGTTAGTGGTCCGATGTTAGCGACCTGGCGAATCGCCGTCTCCGTAATTATTATATGACTCATGGTGGCAGGTCTCCCCCTGGTGGCGACTTGCCCGGCTAGCCGCATTCCCGTCATGCGAGTGCTTTTCCACGTGACGCTAAAGTCCCTTTCTGGTTGGTCCGGCC
The DNA here is from genome assembly GCA_020623665.1 of Calonectria multiphialidica. NCBI lineage: Eukaryota > Fungi > Ascomycota > Sordariomycetes > Hypocreales > Nectriaceae > Calonectria > Calonectria multiphialidica. The sequence goes on from JAHVYC010000222.1 coordinate 28,649, forward strand.
TACCCGTCGCGCCTTCCCAAAGTTTACATGTTCCGGTATCGGCCGGACCATCTTTTCTCCGGCGGGACACCAACGACTCCAAATGTTATGTCTCTAGTCTGAGGGGTATCGGACACATTCCAGCGCAGAAATTTTCTAGCAGAGAAATTCGCCGCCCAACAACTGCAGCAACATGGCAGACTCAACGGCTAAGGCTCATACTGAGTCCCAGGTTTACCTGTCCACCCGAGGTGGTGATTACGGCGTGCGTTCCCCGGAAATTTGGTTTGCATTTTTGAGAGTCTTTACTGATTATTTTTGAAGCTCGAATTCGAGAATGTCGTTCTCAAGGGACTGGCCGCCGATGGTGGTCTTTTCCTGCCCCACGAGATCCCAATTGCTGCCGACTGGGTGAGTATTAAATTTTTCAACATTTTTTTACGCCAAAAAATATGATTTGCACATCACACAACAGCCATTTACACGACATAAAACTAATACACGTGTGCAGGCCAGCTGGAAGGATCTCTCTTATGCCGACTTGGCTTTCCAGATCTTGAGCCTCTACATCTCAAGAGATGAGATTCCCGCAGAAGACCTCAAGGCCATTATTGACCGAAGTTACTCGACTTTCCGCTCTGAGGATGTTGTCCCCCTGGTGCATCTCCAGGACAACAGCCTGTACCTTCTTGAGCTGTTCCACGGTCCCAGTTACTCTTTCAAGGACTGTACGTTGTTGTATTTCCGAGTTATGAGTTAGACTAACACCTCTCAGGCGCTCTGCAGTTCTTGGGCAACCTTTTCGAGTACTTCTTGGTACGAAAGAACAAGGGCAAGGAAGGCAAGGGTGAGTTTACATGACATGCAACGCCCTGCCAAGATTTAGGCGGGCTTACTATATCTTTATTGATATTGACAAGATCATAGACAGGCATCATTTGACTGTTGTCGGCGCTACCAGCGGTGACGTAAGACATCCCTCCCTGCCTTTCTTTTTCAAGTTCCAGCCCATTAACAAATATCTAGACCGGATCTGCTGCCATCGAGGGTCTTCGTGGCAAGAAGGATGTTTCCGTCTTCATCCTGCACCCCAAGGGCCGTGTCAGCCCTATCCAGGAGGCTCAGATGACTACCATTGCTGACGCAAATGTCCACAACATTGCTGTCGAGGGAACATTTGATGACTGCCAGGTGGGAATTGAAGATTGAAGAAAAGCCAACCTGGAAACTAACAGACTCGGCAGGACATCGTCAAGGCCATGTTCAACGACCCCGACTCCAACGCTGCTCTTAAGCTCGGAGCCGTCAACTCCATCAACTTTGCGAGAATCCTCGCCCAGATTGTCTTCTACTTCTACGCATACTTCCAGCTTGCCAAGAAGTCCGACACATTCAAGGTCGGAGACAAGGTGCGATTCGTCACACCCACCGGAAACTTTGGCAACATCCTCGCCGGTTACTTCGCCAAGAACATGGGTCTCCCAGTGGACAAGCTGGTCGTGGCCACCAACGAGAACGACATCCTCCACCGATTCTGGACCACTGGCCGCTACGAGAAGAGCGCCGACAAGTCCGAGGCCAACGCCTGCAAGGAGACTTACAGCCCCGCCATGGACATCCTGGTTTCCAGCAACTTTGAGAGACTCTTGTGGTTCCTCGCCAGGGGTGTGTATTGAATCTGATTGAGTTGGTTTTCCCCTGCTGATTTATTATAGAATTCGCTGCCACCGTCGGCATGGACGAGGAGTTCAACAAGAAGCAGGCTGGACAAGAGGTCGTTGCCTGGTACAAGTCGCTCAAGGAGACTGGCGGCTTCGGTCCCGTGCACGCCGATATCCTGGAGAACGGACGCAAGCTTTTCGAGAGCGAGCGTGTCAGCGACCCCGAGACCCTGGAGGCCATCCAGACCACCTACAAGGAGACCAAATACGTCCTTGACCCCCACACCGCCGTCGGAATTGCCACCGCCAAGCGATCTCTTGCCCGAGTTGGCGCTCAGAGACATCACATTTCGCTCTCTACCGCCCACCCCGCCAAGTTCTCCGGCGTTGTCGAGCTGGCCCTCAAGGAGGAGCCCGGCTTCAACTTTGCCGAGCAGGTTCTTCCCGAGGAGTTCAAGACCCTCCTGCAAAAGGAGCGCCGTGTCACCACGGTTAAGAACTCGTGGGAGGGCGTGAGAGAGATCGTGAAAAGCCAGGTTGAAGAGGATCTGAAGGCTGAGAGCGCTTGATTTATTTTTAGAAAAAAAAAAGACACGTTTTATAGATAGAACTTGAGCTTCAATCAACACCTAGCATAGTTTTGATCACTCAATCAATGCTTCGTGGAGCATAATTAACATTGCCACATCCCCAGAGATCGACACGACAGTCGCCCCGAAGCCGAAATCGGATGAGCTTCGAGACCGACGTCTAGTCTTTGCTGACTCGGGGATTCCAGGCTTATGTGGAGTTATTTGCCGCTTTTTTCAACTTACCGCATCTTTTCTGTGACATACCCCTTACTGATTCAGGTCCACAAGCAGGATTGGCCTGTTTCATTATCTGGGATCGCATTTTTACACCAAGCAGTTACGAAACTAGACAGTTCATTTTCGAATAATTCACAGATTAATTAGTGACAACATCTTTCCTATACCGCCATTGGGGCCCAAAGAAGACAGCCCCAGTTAAATACCAATTCCTAGCTTGCAGGATAATCCCAGCCTTTGGTTTTGAAACCTCTTTAGATGCAAATCCACTAATTACTATTATCTTTCCCGCGGCCTTGATCAATTGGATATAACAATGATCCCGAAAATCCCTCGGGATTTACCTAATATTCTAACGCGGGGCGTATAACTTCCGTAAACTTTCCGTTAGAAACGTCCGTGAGCCTGGTCTTGGCATCAGCAAAATCTGAGTTGACTTCCAAGATAAGTCCGGATTGCAGAAGTCTACCTCATCAATCCGGACTAACGGATCCTTGACCCGGCGCTTTATTACCATTTCCAGCCCGGCGAAAATAGCGTCCCTGAGAAACTGGGGTACCGTTTGCCAATCGGAAATCCCGCCGAGGTCGTGGGGGCGGGAAAGATGAAAAAGTCCGGGGGATCGGCCTCTGATAGACTCCCGTTAGGCCGTATATGTACTTAATGTTCCGCGGCTTATAATTCTAGTCGTATTCAAACGCGTCGATCCCATAATTTCGGTCATTCACCATGTCAAGGTGTGCATGTAGCCCCTCATTTCCCGCAGACCATCCCGCGGTAGAGTAACCCAAAAAGATCATCTTCAGACCGAGACAGGGAACTCCGGGTGGGCCAGGTTTCATAGCGAGTCTAAATTGCGTTAATCATGTACGAAGACGTAGCTTGCAATTACCTTGTACGTCTCTAGACACTTGAATTAGTCCAAGTGCCACATATCACACTACGAGGACATGTCACCCAAGCCTTGGCTTACATCACTTGCACATGTAGATCCCATCATGCTTGATTGGATATGGATCCAGCCTCGGCACCTTTATGCACTAATCTCGGGTTTTTGATCTGTTATGATCGAAACTCCAGTTCTGTTGGCTGCAAGCTGAGCTAAATACCATTGACCCACCTCCCCACAAGATCACTGATGAGTCTGCATTTGATGACAGGTAGAGCTATCTGCTATGTTGTCGTTCCTTTGCTTCTTTAGTTAAGAGTACAGTGCATATATCCTTTTAGGCACTACCAGAAACTTGCTCCGACATATATATAGATATCCTTAATATCTGATATCCATCAACAAATACTTCTCCTTCTCCCCATCTTAGAACAGCATACCATACCTTTACACCTCCGTCCTGCGTCAATTCGAGTCTAACCATGGCCAAATTTGATATTCCACAGCAGCAGAAAGCCGCAGTTCGTCAAGGAAGCGGGCCTACGTCCACGTCGTCAATCCAAGATATTCCTGTTTCCAAACCTAGCCGTGGCCAACTCCTCGTAAAGATCAACTAGTCAGGACTATGTGGCACCGACAAGTCTTTGCTACGTGATGATTGGGGTTCCATGGGCGTCTACATGTCACCAGACGCACTCGGAATTGCTGGCCATGAGGGTGCTGGGGTAGTCGTGGCAATTGGTGAGGGAATGGAAGCAAAGTGGAAGCTCGGTGATCGGGCTGGAATCAAGTGGATTGCCAGCACGTGCGGCGAGTGCGAATTCTGCTCAAATGGCTTTGATGAAATGCACTGCATCAGCCAGAAAAACAGTGCCTTGGCGGTTCCAGGAACCTTTCAAGAGTACGCCATAGCTGACGGCCGATATACCACTAAACTGCCTGATGGTGTCACGGATGAAGAGGCTGGTCCCATCTTGTGTGGCGGTTTAACATCATACGCTGCATGCAAACGGTCAGTTGCAAAGAAATAGATGGTGATAATCGACATATCTGACATGAGGCACAGATCTGGAGTGAAGGCCGGCCAGTGGATTGTCATTCCCGGAGCTGGTGGGGGTCTAGGACACCTTGCTATCCAGTATGCACGGGCCATGGGAATGAGAGTAATTGCCATTGACAGTGGTGATGAGAAACAGGCATTATGCCAGAAGCTTGGAGCGGAAGTGTTCATCGACTTCAAAACTACACCCAATATCGCCAACGAAATCAAGAAGGTGACAATATATGGTGCCCACGGTGTCATCGTAACAGCAGGAACCAAGGCAGCCTACGAGAGTGCACCCACCTTTCTCAGGCCAAACGGTACTCTCGTTGCCGTTGGCATTCCTTCTGATATCTCCGTCATAGCTGGGGCTCCTCCTGGGTTGCTGATCATGAACCGTATCAACGTTGTTGGAAGCATTGTCGGTACTCAGAAAGAGGCTGAAGAAGCGCTTGACTTTACTGCGCGTGGCCTTGTGCGTGTGAGTACTCCCTTCATTATCACGAGGGCTGTTTTTGGAATTTACTAATGGACATCTAGCCAATTCTTACCAAGGGTAAACTGGACGAGCTGGACTCTTTCGTGGACAAGATGGCCAAAGGACAATTGGCCGGCCGGGTCGTGTTACAAGTGTCCCAGTAGTAGTTTGCGCATTTCTTTTCTAATCTACACATCTACCTTAGTACACGGTCAAAATTAAAAATAGCCATCGAGGCGTTCGCATGACTTGACGGGTAAATCGGAACTGCCGTGGTAATTTTCGTATCCATATTTATAGCCCACACGTCACTGTGGCCGCACCCCCGGATCGACTTCGGCACTTTGTACGGCGTCACCCCACAGTGGACTTTTTCGGCGGAGTTCGCCCCCTCTCGGGCGGCCTCGGCATTCCCTGTCAAGATCCTCGGACTGGACAATGACAAAAGACAGATTCCTTTTGAGGCATTTTCCCATGACCGTTCCTGTCTCCTTGTGAAACTTTCTCGTATCCTTACAGCTTTACACGAGACCAATCATCTCGACTCATCTCGTTCCTCAAAACTCTATCTAGTTAATCTCCTTCCGCCAAGAATCCCTCCAAGATGTTCTATAAGCCAGGCGAGACTGATCATGGGCTGCCATTCAACCCTTTCAAGGTATGCATTCATTTATAGGAATGATTGGGTCTTGGTAAATAACATCGGCAGGCTTGTGTGGTCCCTCGGCCAATTGGCTGGATCAGCACCGTGTCTCCAACTTTGCCTGGTCAGGAGCCCATATACAACCTGGCCCCCTACTCGCAGTTTAACAATTTGACATTTGACCCCCCATATGTCATGTTTGGTATGTCCTTTAAATGCCGTGTCGGTGAAGATATAAAGCTGACCGACACTCAGCTTCAAACCAGACGCCATGTGATCCGGGAGCAACCTCTTCCACTGGCCAGCGCTCAGGTGGTTTTGAACGTAAGGACACTGTCCACAACGCAGAGTCTACGGGTTATTTTTGCTGGCAGCTGGCCACCTATCCGCTCCGCGAGGCTGTCAATATCTCTGCAAAGACGGTTCCTTATACCGTCGACGAATTCGAGGAATGCTCCCTCGAGAAGGAGTGGTCGACCAGTTTGCCCATCAAAATTCCCATGGTTCGCGAAAGCCCGGTCAAATTTGAATGCAAGTACTACACGACCTTAAGACTTCCCGGAAACCCCCCAATGGGCACTGTCGATGTTGTCATCGGTCAAGTCGTCGGTGTCCATATTAATGAAAAGTATCTCTCCAAGGAGGGCAAACTCGATCCTGAGTTGACACAGCCAATTGCGAGACTGGGCTACTTCGATTACTGCGTCGTTAAAGACACATTCGAAATGGTCATTCCGTCCGTTGGTGATTCAAACGATGTCTTGTACGGGCTGGCCGGGCGCTCTGAGAAAAACCGGGAGCACCATACTGAAATGCAAGGGCGTTTTATCAACGGCAAGGACAAGGATACGGTCGAAGAGAGCGATAAATAAGGCCAAAAATTGTTATTTAGACTACATAATTTATTGTCAACGTGCCTGTTTCAGGCCTTGAGGGCGGAATATGCTACATACGAGGCAAAGTGCTTCGTTCGGCACAAACGTGGTCAGCTAGAGACTAGGTAGCAATGCCATACCTCAATAAATCCCATCAAATATGTCAATAATTTCTATGGCCGACTTTCAAGATTTCCCAATTCTACACACGGTTGAGAGTCGCCGAATTTGATGCAGCGCAGGGTCCTTTTTCTTTTCGGGACGCTGCAAAGACCGATTTGCCGACCACTATTGCCGGCCTCCGCGGATGAATATGCACTACCAAATGGGGGGTGGTGAGCTTCGCGCACACCTGACATCACAGCGGCCGATCTTGTTTCTTCGTTTCTGCCAATAGCGCGAACCTTCTTTTTTTGTCGATGCGGCGTAGCCTCGTACCCCGGACTCTCGTTGTCGTAGTATTGAGGATCTGCAGAGACTAAGGCTCGCTCGACCGCTAAGGCCGTTGTAATTTCGCACATTAATCTCGCCGAGTCAAGTAATTCAGGGGTGCTATACGTTCTGAGAACCAAGAGAAAAATGCAATTGAATAACGACTAGTGTCGGCGAGTAATCGCCAGGACACTCTACCTCATGCCGATCCCATACCGTTGCGCCGAGAAAGACGGGCCTTGGCCATCTATCACCAATAC
>JAHVYC010000223.1:685-40070 GCA_020623665.1 Calonectria multiphialidica
CTCTCTCTCTCTTTTTCTTTTCTTTTCTTTTTTTTTTTGCGCTGAAGAGGGGGAGGTTTTCCAAGTTCAGGTGAAGACAAGGCCGCAAAACAAAGCCTGAAGCCCACTGCCCATTCCGGCACCTGCTGGCCCTGTAAACCTGTTGGTTGGGGCGGCCCGCTACACTGGGTGCATTGTCAGCATGCACGTTGGGCAACGTAACGAGATGCACCACTCGGAGTCAACTGCGGGTCAGAACAAGCGTTGCCTGTGCATAATGACACCGGCTGATCATCATCCACGGTCCGGGTCCGTGGCGCTGCCTCCTCCCGCCTCCTCCTGGTCGAAGGGGGGAGGTGCCATGTTGCAGCGGTTTCAACCACCCTCGACCTCAACTGACCAACCACGCCCGCCATGTATCGGGGCTCAGGGCCCAGCGCTAGCCAGAGGCTAAGTGCAAGCTCCGATGCGAAGGCCGGGACCGAGCCGTCTCGATATTACTCCGAGGCTGCTCGTGGGTGCCATGTTCGGCCCGCTTGCCTGATTCTCCTCCGCCTGCTTCTCGAGGCTGTCGAGGCGTCGAGAGAATGGGGTCTTTTTTACTCTTTTCATCTACTCGCTGATTTTAGTGCCGAAATATGACCCCTGTCTGTAACTAATTAGTACTGATTGTCTGTGCTGTAAGCGGTTAGGGCCCGCTCTGCGTATCAACTCACGCAGCTAGAGCAAAGGGAATAGCTGCCCGTGTAAAATGCCCGTTAGGTCCAACGAGAAGCAGATCAATCTAGACCCATCGAACCATGGCCGTGAACCATGGCCATGAACCACGGGAATGGGCACCGTCCCGTCATCGTGCAACCCCAGCAGCCACCGCACAGGGCAAAATAATGCGCTGGTGCCACTAACCATTTACTACTCACGGCAACCCGCAGAATCTTGCCAAGGGCCGTTACTCAAAGATGCGGTAACTAAAGCCGCGATTAAAAAACGTCAGCCGCCCCTCATGCCTGGTCCCTGCCGTGCCTCTGTGCCCACAGAATTAGGCTGTCGACCCTGAGGCTCATTGCGCGCCGTCCTGGTAGTATACCGCAGACCACACAAGGCGTTTTCTTCCACTGAAGGTTTTGAGCCTCAGCCTGGGGTCCAGAACTCATCGCTTTGCAAATACTAGCATTATCCCTGTGCTTGTCGATCACGCTAGGAATCAATTTTGGATCGGAGCAACCCCGGAGGCAACATTAGATTACGTTAGCGTCCTCGGTTAGTCGGAGGCTCTGAGTATTGGGCGACAGCGGGCGGATTATTGGCTGATCCGGGACTTCACTCGCAAAGTGTGAGGGAAAGCGGCCAGCAGCTGCCATATATTTTGAGGCCCGACATAGATAATCACTATGCGCACAGTACGGTCGACTACTCCCACCCAACAGGATATGGAAATCTTGCCCGTCAGTGGCCAGGGCGACGGTACCTGTTATCTCTTTGCGGCTGACAAGGGTGGAATAAAGCCAACACGGCATGCTGGCCGATTCCAGTACTGAGCAATGATCCAACACCACTGGTTTTCTTCTTCTCCCTTTTTTGATTGGAAGGATTGGGTCAGGAGCGCGCGCACCGTGGCGAGAGTCTGTTGGAGGGGCGTGGGAGTGGGAGTGGGAGTGGGAGACAATGAAGGAGAGAGAGGGAGAGAGAGGCAAAGAAAGCACCCGGTCGAGGCTGTTGGTGGCAAATGGTATAATTGCAACCAGCTTGCTCTTGAGCATGTCACGAGGAAGACGGGGCTGATAAGGCGAGTGCACGATGCAAAAACAAGAAAGCTGAAGTGCAAGCCATCGGCGATAGCATCTACCACCCGTCCCTTGACCATGGGCCTGGACCGTTGTCCACTGCGGCAGTCCCAAAGGAGCGAGAATCCCGTCAACCCGGAATGCTAAGGAGCAAAGGATCGATGGCCAGGGTTCCGGTCTTGGGAGCTTGGAAGCATTGTGATGCAGACATGACGAGCCTCTGTTGGTAAGCAGGCATTGAGCTCCTGTGTTAGGTCTGTTGGCGGCTGACAACCCGATGCTTGGGAAAGGATCAGTCGCATGGGATCTGAGGCCGTAAGTGCATGCCCTGCCCAACTAGAGAGTGGGGCGCTCGGGAGGAGGGATACTTACTATGTAGTTAAGGTGGGAGCTAACTTAGCCTCAATCTATGTTTTCTCGAGGGCCGCCGAGTCGAGTATGCTCGGACGAGCGAGGGAAACTAGAAGCTATTGCCATGTGGGATCCGCCTGTGCGCAAAGATGCCGTGTCCATCGTCCTTGTGCAATGGGCCCATGCTTCATCCTAATGTGACTGCGTGTCGTATCACAATGCCGCGACCAACAGCCCCCATTTCCATGAGCCTCACCTCACATCATTCGCCTCAGCTGCGTTCACCCCAGGGAACTCGCCCGGGGTAGCCTGTCCCGCATGAGGGAACGGATGCCAAGCCAAGCCCACAAGCACACGAGCCCACACGCCCTTTGTTCAACTGCGAGCCTCCTCCACCCCGCGGTGATCTATCCTTGCGAGGCGCTTAGTTGTCCCGCTGGCGGGCATACATATGTGCCATGTAGCAGTATCAAAACGGAAACCGATCACCTGCAAGTGAGTGCGGTGTACATGGATGCTACATTAAGGTAGCGAGGAGCGTCATGCATACTCCCACACCACTCGGTTCAGTAATTTGCTGCACCGCAAAAATTCGTACCATACATAGCATGTACGCGGTAGCAACCAAGGAACAGCCACCGCGTAGGGCCGCAAGGACGCTGCCTCGCTTGCCCAACTACCTTGTCGGAGATTCAGATTTACAGCTGACAAGTCGCCCTAGGAGTTGTGGTGTGGGTATCTGGCGTCCAATGGGCGCGGCAGGGATCGGTGTGGAAACGAAGCGCCGTGGAATTAATCCTCGCTACCTCGCTTGGTACCCCATGCCGCTTGAGTCTCTCTTCTCTCTCTTCCCCCCCAATGGCCGAGCGCATTGCCTGAATGGACAGAGGTGGAGGAACTTTGGTGCTTTGATTCGTATAGTGGGCAGAGGACATAGTAGACGAGACCCAGCTTATTATCCGGGCTGGGACGATTGGCCCGGTGGGCGAATGCCTCGAATGGCGGTGTTGACAATCCCCGGGTCGCTCATCAAATGCATGCCAATATTTCAGGCACACACACATCAGATGTGCATGGAAGGAGGTGTACTGTAGGAGTTGGACATGTAAGGAAGGGCAAGGATACGGGCATTGATGCCACTCGCTAATTTGAAAAGGATGGAGGACACGCCCGCTCGCCTCCAGCTGGTTGGTTGGCAGAGATTGAGCATGTCGTCGCAAAGGTGGGTTCACTTGCCGCCGATGGTCTCGACGTGAGGCAGTAGATGCATGCAACCTGCCTGCTGCCATCGTTTGCCCACCTTTGCGCACTGATAGCTCGACGCTCTTTGGTTTGCTCCCTTGTATAGTAATCCTGGCTAGGCCAGCTCTGTCTCTGTCATATTGAAATTCCCTTCACCACCTTCTCGCATGCTCTTTCATGAGCTGCCTTTCGCACTTTGCATCGAGGTCGCATGCTGGGCTGCTTGCCTGCCCCCCCGGCATCGCGACCGCCATTTCCATTTGGAATTGAGACTGATGCTTCAGCAATTGCTTCATTGCCGCCCGCATCTTTGCCCGTCTCCTCCCCAGGAGTCCTAGGTCACCATCTCATCACCATCGTCCCCCAACTCTCCCCGTGTTCGCTGTGTCCGCATCGTGCCTTTCGTCGTCACCACAGACCCTCACCAACCCTCATCCACATCATCATCCACCATCTCACCCGATCTCTGGCCCCGCCCTCCACCCCGGATCTATCTCATTCTTCTGTAACGCACCCTCTCTCGGTTGCTCGCTTTCCCCTCTCCGCTCTACTCCCGTTTTTCCTTCTTTTCTTCTTCTTTATTTTTTTCCTTCTTCTCCTACCCGGGCGGGAATAGCCAGCCAGCCACTCACGCATCCACCATCACGCAGCCGCCGAGCTGTCGCATCCCGTCCGTTTTGGTCTCACACCCCTTCCACGGGCCTCGTTTCCTCCCCCTCCTTCAGCTGTCCCCAGAATGCTGTCTGTCACTCACGCCCGTCACATTTACTGCTAGTCCTTGCATCCACCCACCCGGTCTACCGCGCTCCACACCGGGAAAGGAATGAATGCGCCCTCTCGCGTGAGAACCGGTTGCTGTCGCCCATCCGTTACCGTCACGCCCCGTTTTGGCCAGGCTGTCTCGCCGCCACTGACCAACGAGGGCTGCTCCAAATCCGGCTACATGTGGAGTTTGATGGCCTGCCGCTTCCCTCAACCACTCCGTCCAACCTTGATTCACTCCCTCTTGCACTTGATCCCTTCAATCCCTCGCCGCTAACGCCCTCCTCGTCATCAATCAATCATACCGGGTATTTTATTCCGGTTTACTGGGCCCGCTACATCTCCAGCGTTCCCACTCACACTGCCCCCCTCCCTCGCCGGTGGCTTGTTGTCTTGCGGTCAAGCACGCCTCAGCGACGGCCGACGCCCCTACTTAACACCACCCGCCCTGTGGATCCATCTCCATTCCTGTCCTCGCCGGCTCTCTGGAAGACGCGGACTGCTGGGTCTTCCCGTGCTGTCTCCTTGCTCTGGCCGATCTTCCCCATTGGATCTTACTTGGGCGTTCTTAGGTCATGTAAGTTTCGATGCAAGCGATTCGAGCCATCACCCTTGACTAAAGCTGGGGATACGCTTCTTTCTTTCACCCAAAAAAAAAAAAAAGACATTTCTTGATGACAATCATCTCATCGTGAACCCCAAGCTCACATGTCTTCTACCGCTGTCAACACGTCGGTCCAGACACTGAGGGGTCCAGACACCATGGCTCGCTCATATCCCACCTCTTGGGCTTCCGATCCTCGCTACCCACCCAGGGACACGGCTTTTCATCCTCCCCAGTTTCACAGTCAACCACCCCAGAACCTCCGACTGCCTCCTCCAAAAAGCCCGGTACCCGGAGCGCCTGGAAATCATGGCCCCTCGCAGACACAGTCCCCACAGGATCCGAGATTTGGCCTTGGATATCAAAGCGCCGAAGTGCCCACTCAGCAGGTCTCACACCCTCCCCCGACGTTTGGACTGCCGACGTCTCACCACAGCCCGAGCATGCCCTCTGGTCAACATGGGCTACAACTATCCGGCCAACCCCCGTCGGAACTGAGCTCCGATCCAAGATCGTCCTCTCAAACTTTTCACAACCACCAAATGCCCCATCTCTCTCCAGAGTACAACTCGCGAGAAGCTCAGCCTCCAGCTTACGACACATTTGTACCCCGCCCTATTCAGCCTCGGATGCCACAGGGTTATGGTCCAGGCCAACAGCAAACTGACCCAAACAACATGGCACTGACATCCAGCTCAGGCGGTTCAAACATGCCGCCTTCGGAAAACAGAATAGATCCCATGAGAATTTCGGATCTACTCAGTGCCGATAGCTGCGTAGGCAATGGCGGCAAACCGCCCAGCGAGTCTGACATCAAATACTTTCTGACTATCCGACAACAACCCGCCGCAGCACGATCATGTGGTTTTGGAGAGAGGGATAGAAGGGTCATCGATCCCCCGCCTATTGTCCAGCTTTCCATTGAGTGCCCGTTCCTTACTGAGGACGACATAAAAAAACGGCTCCGATATTGCCACTACATTATGAGTTGCTCTATACTCGACGAATCAGGGACCCGAGACGCAGCTTTCATGCCCGAGGAATACCGACAACAACGACGACTCATGGGCTCGCTGGTCGGAGCTCCATTTGTGGGCAAGGACGAGTTTGGTATAGAAGGGTGCTTCTTTTGCTTCCCCGACTTGTCATGCCGGACTCCTGGTTCATTCCGCCTAAGATTCAGTCTCGTAATGATCGAGCCAACAAAAGCGAAAGAAGTCAAACACTTTCCAGTTTTGGTCGAAGCCAAAAGCGAAGTCTTCACCGTCTACAGCGCCAAGGATTTTCCGGGTATGCAGGCCAGCACCAAGTTGACAAAGCGATTGAAAGAGCAAGGTTGCATCATATCAATCAAGAAAGGAAACGACAAGTTGAAGAAACACTACGAAGATTCAAGCGAAGGAGAGCAGGAGGAAGAAGGAGAGTCCTCCCAAGGCAAGAAGCATCGCCGCTCTTCCCAAAGGTAGTTGCTACGGATATGGTAATATGGCGTTAATATGTCAGCGACATGTGGAAAAAGGGTATTGGGGATTAGTTGGTTCTGATATTAAGGCTGTTATCTTTTCTCTCTCTCTCTCTCTCTTTTGTCTATACAGGAATCTCCATGCATATTTTATACCCACAGCTATTCTATCCAATACACGACCCATACTTGCTGTAAAAGCAAGTATGGTGTCCATTAAACCAGTTTGATATTTCTTGAGTACAGAATACTTGTCTGTTATTTTTATTTATGTGACCTTGCGCTTATCCGTTTTTGTTCATAGGGAGCAGGCGTCGCATGTCTAAACCCACCAAAAGCCTGTGATTTGTAACTATTGATGAGGCTACTGAACTCTCAAAGCAAGAAAATAGATAAACCAGAGATGGGAGGGGTGGGGAGGGGGGGCTGGTTCTCAGCCAAATGATGTAAATTCGTGATAGCCTGCAAGGCTTCTTGAGACAAACACATGCCCCATATGTGATTGCGTTCATCCTGACCTCTTATTGAACAGCTTCGTCTGCATGTCTTGGGTCTAGACGCTCTGAAACTAGGCCTAGGCCAATACCGGTCAAACGTCAAGGGTGGTGTCTAAGATGATAAGCCAAAAGGATCAACCATCAATGGGGTATCCGCAGGCGGCTACGGCAAATCTTTTCTTTTTTTTTCTCTGTCTTCAATTCCGTGAGCTAGCGAGCGATATTTACAGTTGACAGTCTTGTCAAGATAGTGTCGGTGGAGAGCCGGGGTCGGGATGCTGTCAGCTGCCGAGTACTGTGAGGATGTCTCAGCTGGGGCGCAATGATGGCGTGCTCCGGGGGCTATCCGTGCATAGTGGGGTATCTTGGGACAGGAAGACAAGGGCTGGTGATACGCCGGAGCTATTGCCTGTCGCTTTGCACCAATGACGCGGTACCGGGAGCGTGGTAAGGTGATAGTAGAAAGAACGACGTCAAGCACCCCCAGTGTCGACGTGGCAACGAGGAGGTGGGCCTCATTCCCGTCTTCAACAAGCAGGGCATATGTCTCACACGGTATACAAACGGGGGCCTGTGAGGTCTCAACGTGGTCCTGAACCAACAAGGACTTGTGTGCGGTCATGCTTGCAGCCGCAGCAGGAGGAATATACAGAGGCTGGGTTATGTAATTGCGTTTGCGACCCGTTACTCACCAACTGAGGGGCGTTTTTTTATCCATGACATTCCCAGAGTTGGATAGGCGGAGAGAAGGTCGGTAAGGGCTGACAATGCAGCATGATGCAAAAGGCTCCCATTGCAGTGTCTCAGTGACAATGGGCAAGACAAAGGGGCCCAATTAACTCGCATAACGGAGCGGAAAGGAAGTTAATCGCATTAGCTTCTAACGATGTCGCCGTTTGTTTTGCTGAGGGGGAGGGGGTCTTGTGTGTGCCAACAGTTGGGGGGTGACGGGGAGTCCCCGGCATCGCATCTACTTTTGCCTCAAGAAGAGAGGGATAAGCATGTGGGTGCGGGACCCTGGGGTGTCTCGCCGTTCAGACTGTCTTTTAGGGCCTCCTGCAGCTGCAAGTGACTTCGCGCCGATGCTATTGGTCTCTCTGCGGCTGGCGCAACCACAAAATGTCCTGCGAAGCGCGGCAGGGGAGGGGACAAAGCGGAGGCAACAACTCTTTCCTCCGAAACATGGATGGTTATCGAGGAACGCTTGGCTTCATTTCCTCCACTGGCGGCCGCATTTACGAAGGCCGCGGCCAATGGCGCGTCCCGGAGACACTCCCTGATGGCGAGTGATGAACTTGTAAGGTGCCTCATTGTCGGGGGCGCAACTCTGTTTCCCAAAACCGCAACTTCCATGGCTACTCTGAGGCGATTCTGTTTCACAAACATTCCAACCGTATTTCCCCCATCTCGTGCGGCTCCATCGTCTTTGCAGTGACCATGGTTTCTTTTTCTTCGTTGCCCGCCATTTTTTTTACCTTGAGCAGGTTTTGCTGGCGACCCGGTTTCACTTCGTCTGAACGAAATAAATGAATAATAATCAATAAAGTAATCAACCAACAGCGGTTGGTTGACACTTGAGGTTTCCGCATTCGACCAGCTGCTTTCAGCCACACAGCTCGCTCGGCCTGTAACAGCGGACGGCGGTTGTTAATACAAGCAGAGGGATATCCCGGCGGGTTTTGATGCTCGATGGGTGTTGACCCTGTTACGAAAATGACTTGTCAGTTCAACTATTCGGTCCTAGTTGTGTCACGGTGAGACTTCTAATTCCCGGGTGGCACGGCGGGGTTTCCAAACGGCGAGGACCTTGACGATCCAACTAGGCACCCAGGTTTCCGCTGCGAGGGTTTCCGCAATGGGGAACTCACCCTCTTGGCTCAGAGTAGGTCGTGTGGGAGGGGGGTAGCTTAGGAAATAATCGCCGATCACCCGCTGCGGCTGACGGGCGGCAAGATCGACTTTCGAGAGCGCCATGTGGGTGGGCAGTGCGGTTCAACCCCCTCGCACGTCCTTCAAAGCCAAAATACAGAGGGCGATCCCATGGCACCGGCGAATCGACGAGCGAGATTCAACCTTGGTGGATAGCTGTTGGGCCGTCACTACCCCACACGGAAAGCCACGCGGCAAACCAGGGCTGTGTATTTGGACGTATTCAAACCCCTTGCTTCGCCGCACTTTTTTTTATCGGCTCATGTTGCCTCCACCCTGCCTGCGTATAGCCGAGCTTGGGGCTGCTGACGGAGGAGGCAAAGCTGCAAATGAACAAAAACAGCAATCAATGTCTCGCCGTGCCGTCGGTCAGTCCAGGCAGCATCCAGGCAGCATCCAGACAGCATCCAGACACGTGCTCTCTCTCAGAAACAGCCTCGTCGGGCCTCAAGAGTGGCAGGTAGCATCTGGAAATCATTTGTTGGAATTCTGTCGACATGAGAAGGAACAGCGGTCTCAGCCCTAGGATTGGGTGTCAGTTCGGCATTCGCGGTCCGCGTGAGCAAGACATGGACCAACGGTCGCCATCCTCACAATTTGACGCAAGCTTGTACTGCGCGGCGGAATAGCCAAAGAGTGTCTGCGAGTGGACATGTCTGAGTTGGCCTTGACCCATGTGACCGGATCGGGATTTACTTTGAACTGGGAGGTTCGCGTAAACAAGGCAAGCCGAAGTGGCCAGTTCCAATGGTGTTTCCTTCCCGCATCCATCATGACAAAAAAGAGACAGAGAATATGCTGCTGGCTTGCCCTGTTTGAATGCGCCCCGGTGCCTCCCAAAGCCATGCCTTGACGTATCTTCTCTTATCTTTCATAATCTGACCGGTCCATCCAGACCCTCCCCAGCCTCCCCCCCATACATCGCTGCCCGTGGTCTTCAATTTGGGGCAAGACAGCCCAGACCAAGCATGCCCATTCTCCACCAGGGGTTCCATGTTCTCGAATGCATGGAACCGTCTGATTTCTGATCAATATCTCACTGTGCAGACCCGACACCAAACAACAGCTTTACTTCAGCGGGGAAAATGAGAGGAGGCTGAGGTGCATGCCAACGGCATGGACACGTGTAATTTTGAGACACCGAGTGAGAGGCGGTTGGATGGCTTTGAACCGCACCCGTTGATCCCTCCACGGTTTGGAGGTATCTGGACGACGACATAATGTTGATCATTCTTGGCATGGCCAGGACCTGATAATGGGGGCTTGAAGAGCACTCGTCCTTGGACACGGGATCCCGGGTATCAATTTGCACGTCTTAACCCCCCCGTCCATTTTGTGAATTCCTCTTAAATCCGGGGTTGTCGGTTTTGGGAAGCCGGATGTAATTCTAAGCCAAACAATGACTTGACAGCATAGTAGGTTGTTCGTCAATGTATAGGGAAAAAGTCATATCCAATTACGCAGAGTTACCATGTCTATCAAGGAGATTGGTCTCAATTCATTGAACCTGGGCAAAATAGGGGGTGTCTTAGGAACTATAGCTCAATGGTCCATCAGCTACATCAGCGGAAGGCCAGACCCGACCCGTGCGACATTTGGAGGCGTTGAGCCACGCATAACAAGACCCCCTGCATTGAAAATATTCCTGCTCAGCGGGCGTGTTCGAGAAATAGACACGGGCCGGGCGTAATGAATCCATGCAGTTGTCATTTACATATCGTATGATGGTGTTTCTGCGGCTGTGTTGGCGGTAGAGATAACTAGTGACGATCTTGGCAACAAACACCGTCCCCTTGCGCCAAGGTGCACCAGACTTGCCACGAGGGCAATGTAGGTGAGAAGTTTGTAATGAAACATGAATATAGATCTGTCAATTTGGACTCTGTGCATGATGCATTGGATCAGGGGTTTACAGATGCATTTGGCTCATGATCCACATCCATGCGTGTTGCTTGCTTCCTGAACTTCTGTCCGTGTCTGGTTTGAAGTTTTGTGATTCTGATATGGTGATCAATACCTCCGTTTGTATATTAACAAGTGTCATTTTTTTTTTTCTTTTTCAGACTCGCCTATTAAAGTTTGTCAATGCATGAGAGAGATGCTCGGCTCATAATCCCTCGGGTAGATAACTGAGACCTCGACCAGCACGTTTCCGTCATACCGCGACCGAGTGTTCCAGAGCTCTGACATCGAGACATGGACCCCTCTTCAGGAACCCGACAGAACACGGGGAGTGTGCATGATAAGCGAGGCGCATGGAAGAGGGGGGAGAAGCTGGCCCCGAGTATTCCGTAGCACTGAGGGCTGGCTAGAACCGACAGCATATGCAATCCGGTCCATTACAGTGCACCAGAAGGACTGCATGCTTAACACCAACTGGTATCATTCACGGATGAAGATGCCGAGTGAGACCAAGAGGTCACACCGTCTGGGTTTCGCCAATTGAGTTTGGTGGTTTTACTCGAGTTCAATCGGATACCTAAATCGCGGCTGGGTATGCTGTCTCCGCGTCTTGTTCGGCGGTGACGATAGTGTGCGAGTGACAGGTGTCAAGTGAGCTGATGCTCACTTTACTAGACCAACGGGCATTTAGAAACGTTATTGTTTTGTGGCACCGGCTCAGACTTGCTTTATTGAGACCTTTGTATATCCTGTACCGTTTTTTTTCTTTCTCTCTCAGCGAGTTCTTTGTTGTAATGACGCCGACAAATCTGGCCAAAAGACTAGCAGAAGACCACTATCTTAAAACTATCAATCACAGTTATAAAACCAGCATTTAGACTAAATTTTCAGCGAGGGCGCATGAAGGGTCTCGGAGTAGCGGATGTGAAAGGGTCTAATTTAAATACGAGTTATTACACGGTATGGTTGTGCGACAAATTCATGTCGTGGGGATTAAGATGATGATGCCTTGTCGTACCACTCACCCACCCTATACCTATCTCACGATAACAACCCGGCTAATGTTGCCCGACTGTAGGATTTTGAAACGGGACACGATTGGGTAACCATATGTTTCTTTAGAGGGGAATCCATTTACAATGCGAAGTAGGAGATGACAATACATGGGAAGGACATTGGCTTGTTGGCTCTGGCTCATTACATGATTGAATTCCACGCGCGAATAGCTGGGACCGAAAACAAGAGATACCACGACTCTGACAGTATTTTTACCCACGTTTAATCTTAAGACGTTTGATAAACGAAAAACTCCCCTCCTATTGCGATGGCTCTATCGCCCTTTGGCCATGGCTGTGTGTGAATGAAGCTATTTATCCCAGCAACGAGTAGTTATTGACAACGCGAAAGTAACCAAAAACACGATTCACAGCAAGAATCACATTATTGGATCTAGCTAAGCCCAATGCAAGGAGTTTTGTGAATTGGGATGGCCTTCGATGGCGATGACCGTGAGTTCGATACGGACATCCCAAACAGCTTCAACAGTCATACTTGTTGGCGTGACCCATCGGGTCAGATGGGATAGGAGGGCCGTCGGCCAAAAAGTGGCTGCGAATACCTAAGAATAATTACCTGCAGCATTTAGAGCCCGAAAGAAAGTGGCCGCTCAGGACGTGGTACAAGTTACGTTTGATGGAAGTTGGACGGAGCCTCACAAGACAAGTTACAAGGGTATCAAGAACCGGATTGTACAACAGAGAGAGGGCCGGGCCGAATGCAAACGTGGAGTTCGGGACAAGGGGCAATCGGGTCATTATCGAGTTGTAGAAGATGGCTACGAGCATCGGTCATTTGCACTACATGGCTGGTTGGCGTTCTCAGCTCCAACTGGGCTGAAAACGAAGTATTTGCCACTTGCCGCATTGCAGCAAGCTCGAGAAACAACGGATTGGCTTGCCAATAGGCAATGACGACAACTAATCTAGGCTAATAGGCGATGAGCGGCGGTTCACTGGGATTGTTGACCGAGGTGGCAATGGCAACGGCTATGGAGGCGATGCAGGAGTGGGCCGTGACTCGAACACGGACCTGGCTCCAATGGACCTTGGGCCAGCACATGGACGTGGTGGGTAGCACTGTGTGGTCCTTGACGAGGTCATTTGTGCAGGTGTCTGTACAGGCGCTGGGTCTTGCATGAGGAAGATGAGGGCTATTCGAGATGCTGGGTTATAATGGGGTTGACAAGGCATGAATGTTTGTGCGGTCTGGCCCACGGCCCAGTCCAGTTTTTTCTCACTCCTGGTAGAATGTTTTCTTATCTCGCCTGCTTCCTTTTTGGCATGATACATGAGGCGTTTATGGGTGAAGAGGGGAAAAAAGAAAAATTTGGCAGCTCATGTCAGCTGAAAGATTTGGCTTGGCCTGCATTTCATGAGGCTTGAACAGCACAAAGCACTGTCTGGTTGGACAATGATCCCCCTCCTTGATCCCAACACTGGCCTTGGTTCGGGCCTGGCCCAATGGGAAACGGCGGCTGCATGTGGTGGTGGAGTTGGCCGTTGGCCAGTAGCGCGTTTCAGGACCCGTCCCCTGGAGCTGATACCAGGGGCAAGCCACTTAGCGCATGCCTTCAGGCACCAGATCCTTGGCGCAACGGCACCTCCGGCGCCTGGGAGCATGAGCTTAATTAGGGCGCCTTATCTTGGGTGCCCTCCGGGTTCCGAGGCAGGCTTCCATGAGTGGCTACTCCGTAGGGGGAGCCATTGGACATTGGTTGCCAAGGAATGGTGCTTTGCTTGAAACACCTGCCCCGTTTCTACCGCCTGGGGAACGCCTGTAAGCTTACCTTTCATTCCGCAACTATTTATGGATTGCCGAGAATGCCCTCCAGCTCCCAATCTGAATACGAAGAAGACTCATACGAGGAGGGAGAAGAAAAGGAAAAAAAGAAACAAAAAAAGAAGAAGCCAAACCTGATGCCTCTGATTGTCCTGTAAGACGGAGCAGTGAGGTAACCTGCTGACCCACCAACCTCCAGCCCTGTCGGCAAGCGCCCGATCTTCCAAGGGTAGTGCCGCCGCCAGCGCAGAAACGTCACATTAGTCCCTCGGTCTCCATGATCGGCGGAGGATGGGGCTCAACTATCCTCTCTATTTCCCTCCCCTCCCGCTGCTTGTTTGTGTGAGACGACAGCGTGCAACGAGAACGAGAGCCCCTTACCCTCTAATATCATGACACAAACCAGCAATATTCCGTATACGATTTTCTATTTACATCTTTCCACTGTCCACTGTCCACACTGTCTTTCATTTACCAACCGAACATTGACGTGGGTCTTGTGAATAGCCGACCCAAGCACTGCCGAGCATCCCCGTCTCGTCACCTCAACCATTTTCTCGGTGTGAGTGCTTCACTGCAAAGTTGCACTGAAAACAAGCCAGCGCATCGCTGATAATGCCATGCAACCTTTTCCACACGCAGTAGAGTCGTAAAATGACAGTACACCACAGAGCGGACAGCCGCCAACCCTTCCACTTGAGGGCTGTGTGGTCGTACAGAAGATGCCCGACCCCTGTCCGGCGCGCCGACAGGGATCCTTAGAGATAACCCATCGTCCCATCTCATGCCCCATGCCCCAGCCTTCAAGCTTAAAGAACCACGCAGGTTATTTGGGCAATCTGCCATTCTAATGCGTGTGCCGTTGCTGGATGCAGGTACCGAGGAGCTCAAGCCCACTAATAGGCTGCCTCGCAGGGGAGACCCGACTTCTCTCCGAGAAGTTGGGGCGGAGACCGCGCACAACAAAGAAAAATACAGCAAAAAAGACTCCCAAGCAACGCGACACAACCTGATGGGTGGCGTGGGCAGAGACTGGACCAATCCGACCAACTTTTGCATCTGGTGGTGGCTAATGTAGCACTCGTGCGTAGAAGGACTGCAGCATGGCCCGGACAGAGGCCAACCACAACGGCGAACAAAGGAGTCCCTCCAGCTCCGACCCCTGAGGCGCATCCTCCTTCCCCCCGTTCAGCATCTTCATCCATCGCCCTGGTCTCTAACCGCAGCCGAGGGGACTAGCGCCAAGAAAATCGACATCGTCACTACACCATGCTGTCCCCTGTTTGCCTTGCTCCGCAGGCTTGCCTATCTGGCACACTGCGTTTATGGGAATCATCTCCCGGACCACTGAGGACCGTAAGCGCTTACGGGGCATGCCCCTGGTGGGAAGACCACTGAGTGCTGCTAGCCCGCTAGCGCCCACCTGCGCACCCACGCAGGACACAGGCCCCCCCCCAAAGCCGGGTACCTGACAGATCCAAGATGCCATGCCATGTCTGCGAGAGTGCTCGGCATCTCACAAGACCCTCTCACCTTGGTCCAACCTGGTCCTCCTCTTAATCCTCTTTATTTCCTCATCCGCTCTCTTTCTTTCTTTTTTCTCTCCTCGTACATCAGAGTTGCCAAGCACGTCCTCTCTTTTCTTCGCTCTTTTCTTTCTGCAGACCCCGTGTCTGTTTGATTCGATTCTGTCTTTCACCTCTCGTTTGCCAACCGCCGCCAGTTGCCTCGGGTCTGATTCACACTCGCTAAGACGTAGCCGGTTGCATTACATTCTTTCTCGCAGGTGCTCCGGTATCACCTGGTTTACCTATTAACTACTGTCTCGCTCTTCTCTTTAACCAAAAGGGAAGCTCGACTCCACTCGGTTGCCGCAATCCTAGAGATAGTTGACAACTACATTCTACAACCTTTTCGAACAACACCGTCGTCGCAAAACCAGCGCAATGAAGGTCACCGCCGCCGCATCTTTCGCCGCCTTGGCGGGCGCTGCCATGGCCAAGGACACTGGAACATTTGCCGTGCTGCGATTCAACGGAAAGGAGATGACCAAGGGCCGTGTTGACCCCATTATCGAGCCTGGCAAGACCTTCACCCACGTTCACAGCGTCATGGGAGGAAGTGGCTTCAGTAAGACTGCTACTGGAAAGGACCTTCTCCAATCCAAGTGCAGTAACGCTCAAGTCAAGGGCGACAACAGTGCCTACTGGTTCCCCTCCCTCTACTTCCACGACCCCAAGACCGGCGAGTTCGAGTCTGTCGACCTCTACTACTTCAACGCCTACTACTTGTAAGTTTCTACGACTAGAGACACAACCGAGCTTCTAGAATCATATGTTAACCCGTACTTCAGCTTCGAGGCTACCAATGACGAAATCAAGGCATTCCCCGTTGGGTTGAGCATGGTCTCTGGTGATTCCATGACCCGCGACCCTCCCAAGGGCGGTGCCAAGGCCAACCTTGACCCTTCCAAGGGCTCTGTCGAACCCGCCAGAATGACCTGCCCGCGTTTGAACAATGTCTACGACCCTCCATCTTGGGACGCCGGCTCTGATGGTTCCATGGCGGGCATTGGTGATTCCGTCAACCTTGGAGAGGGTGTTGGCTTCCCTGATCGCACTTGCGACGGCACCTACTCTCCTCTGCGTGCTGACATTCACTTCCCGTCTTGCTACAACCCCAAGGCTGGCCTCACAGACCACAAGAACAACATGGCCTGGCCCACTAGCAACAATGGCAAGGAAGACTGCCCCGAAGGTTACATCCACGTCCCCCACCTCTTCTACGAGGTTTACTGGGATACCCAGAAGTTCAAGGGTCGATGGGAGGAGGGCAAGAAGGAACAGCCCTTTGTCTTCTCCAACGGCGACGTCACTGGTTACAGTAACCACGCTGATTTCCTTGCTGGCTGGAATGAGGAGCTCTTGCAGCACATCATTGACACCTGCAACACTGGTACTGGCGGCATGAACAACTGCCCCGGCCTGTTCTATGGCGCCAATACCGAAGAGTGTACCGCCAAATCTGAGGTCGACGAAAAGGTTTCTGGCACTCTGAGCAAGATCCCTGGTGACAACCCTCTTAGCGGCTGGAAGTATGGCAACAGCGGCTCTTCCAGCGGGGGCTCTGATGACTCGTCTTCTTCCTCTGCTACCAAGACGTCTGGAAGTGGTGCCACCTCCGCTGCCTCCTCTGCGGCTGCTGATGCTACTGGCTCTTCCCCTACTCAGTATGGCGCATCTGGAGAGTCTGGCTCTGCTGACTCTGGCTCTTCTGGAAAGACCTACTCGCAGCCTCCCGCTGCCGAGACCGACTCTGACTCCAGTGCTGGCTCTCAGTCCGGTGTCGTCTCGAGCTACAAGGCCAAGCCCACAACCTGCAAGCCCAAGGTTCACACTGTCTGGGAGACCGTCACTGTCACAGCTGCGGGCTCTGCTCAGACTATGGGATACAAGAGAGATCACGTCCGCCGACATGCTCACGGCCAGGTTCACTACTAAGCAGTGCACGGCTTGGTGATTTATTCTCTTCTTGAACATTATGCTTTTTTAAGGGAGGTGGGATGATACCAACGTTTGGGCGGCTCTCCGTTTTGGTAACCGTGGCCTGCAATATTTGCACACGAATCTGGCGAAATCTTTGAGATGATGGAAAGGCGTGGGGCGATCTCAGCGGGACAATGGCTCTCCTACTAGTTCCAATACTGGAATTGGTTATTCTATTCTTGACTTGTATATTTTGAGGGACATAGTTTTCGCTTCTTAGGGGCCATACGTGCAAACAAACCAACCACCCTCAGCTGCGTAGGGTTGGGACCTGGAAGGAGTTTCAATGACTGAAAATGATTTATACCTAAAAGATGCGGATTTAGACAGATTTTGCCTATGTATGATGAACCTTTTGAATTGGAAATATTAGCCGTGTTTCACCGTGATGTTTAAGTCTGTATTCAATCTCTTGGTCATTCCCCCTTGTGATGGAGTAGACGAGCTACTGTTGACGGAGGTTGGTACAGTTTTAATCAGCACAACAACGTTCATATTTTGAGATGGTATAAATAAATAAACGCATCACTTCAATAATTTGTGCCTATTATCATCATCTATAGTGAAGCCTAACAATCCAGGCATGATGAGTTATGGGTAGGGGAGCATCATATTTGGAATTGAGTAGTTCATCAACATAAATGACCCTGGCCTACTTGTATTTGACTAGTGCTAAGGTATTGTTAGATGTTCAATAAAAATGATCCAAGTGATGGCAAATACACATATCTGCTAGTAAATAGCTGTATTAGAAGCTGCACGGGATGTGCCAAACTGTTCATTGGTGCTAGTCAAAATACTCGCAGTCTGGTTGGTAACAACGCAGAACTTGTGCTTCAAAGGAGGTCGTGGTTTCAGAGCGATCTCGCAAATATAGTCCTAAATTTATACTGCGTGTCTCTTTGAAATGATCACTGCATCTCCCATTCAACCTTTCCTTTCTTTTCTTCTTACTCATCATCTCACTGCGAGCACGAATTCGTAGCCAAAAGCCGAACACATGCTCATAATGATCCACCTGAGCATGCGAATTCGAGACTATGTCGTGTTATTCCACGAGCGTAAGTGTTTGAAAGACTTGGATAAATTGCAATGTTGTTATAGGTTCCAACATTAACTCCCAGAGACAAAAACAAGCACAAGACTCAACCAGGCGCCCCCAGGAGCACGCCTGACCGACGTTTCAAAGGTGGCTGGTCAGTACGTAAACACATTTTAAATCGACTGACTGAATTGGTCTTTTTTATTCCATCCCACGAGAAGAAAACCGGCATAAATCCTTCGCACGATGCCACGCTTGTGGCCATTGATTGTTTGGTATTATGACAGAGCTGGGACCTGGCGTCTTGCATTCTAGGTCAACAATGACCTCGAAATTTTCACAAGGTCCGAAATCATATCCTTGAAAATCTGATGGAATCGGATAGAATTTAGTCGCACCGAAATGGATTTTGAGTCCAAGTACAAGGGGGGACCTGTGTTGTACTTCACTTTGCTATCGTTGATGTAGGACACTTGCTTGACGAACAACAACACCATTTTCTTGTAATTATTGCAGAAAACATGCAAGAATGTCAAATCTCAAGTGATAACACTTGTTTTTGGAGCTTACGAAAATATTTTAATATCTTGAGTGACTCCCCAAGGTGGGCATTTTTCGGCGAAGTTGCTGGCTGTAGACGCTGATGGCTGGGGGCTGGGGGGATAATTTTCGGCTAATCCCAGCGCCTGGTCTGCGCATCAACCAACCCGCCACCAATTTTCACTTTTGCGACAACCCGATCACGACTTTCTTGACAACCTTGGGGCCAGAATGTCGCTCTATCACGAGGCTGCCGAGTTCCTAACAGGCTCGTCGTCTCATGGAGGCAGTCTCAAGTCCCGGGTTTTCAAGAAGAAAAATCTCAAGTCCTCACCCGGCCAAGTCTACGCCTTGGTTGTCGAGACTTGCAAATGGAGTCCGGTGCTCAAGGAGGTCATTGAAGGTACGGAGCTTCTAAAACATGAGCGCAAGGTGTGTATATAACCCAGGAAGCCCCTGTGAGTTGGAATTGGGACGCTACTGATATTCATTCCAGCTTTCACCACCATTGGCGCTGCTTCTGGTGCATGATTTTCTGGTTGCAAAGGGAGGCATTGCACTGCCTCAAAGTCATGGCCTGCGGGCGTCTATTGAAAGGCATAAAGGGCGTCTTTCTTCTGAGTTCACAAGGGCTCGGATACGGAGGAAGGCAGCGTCACTCGATCAGTTGAAGGAGCAAGTCGTGAGACAATCCGCTGGAGAGGAGGCGAACTATCCCAGATGGGTCCGCGTAAACGCCGTGAAAAGCACCCTGGAAGAGCAGCTGGAGACGACATTTTCGGCCTACACCAGAGTCACATCTGTCCAGGATGCCATCAAGAAGTCGGGCA
This sequence comes from Calonectria multiphialidica, assembly GCA_020623665.1. Classification (NCBI taxonomy): domain Eukaryota; kingdom Fungi; phylum Ascomycota; class Sordariomycetes; order Hypocreales; family Nectriaceae; genus Calonectria; species Calonectria multiphialidica. The sequence continues at coordinate 19,993 of JAHVYC010000223.1, forward strand.
AGAATATCTTCATTGACCCGCACGTCCCCAACCTTGTCGCCATCACCTCTGGAATCGATTTGACCAAGACTGAGGCTTACACCTCTGGGAAAATTATTCTTCAAGACAAAGCATCATGCTTTCCGGCTTATCTTTTGGACCCCCAGTCCGAAGACGGGGATCTGATTGACGCCTGCTCCGCCCCTGGCAACAAAACAACACACTTGGCTGCGATTCTAAAGGAACACCAGCCGGAATTCGAGACATCGCAGCAGACAATCTACGCCTTTGAAAAGGATCCTCGTCGGGCCAAGACGCTGGAAAAGATGGTGACAACTGCAGGCTCAAAAAATATCACTCGGATTGGATTTGGCCAAGATTTCTTGCAGGTGGATCCTCAGTCGGAGAGATACAAATCTGTAGGAGCCCTGCTACTAGATCCAAGTTGCTCCGGGAGCGGAATTGTTGGGCGAGATTCGATGCCGGAGCTCCACCTGCCGGATGCCTCCAGCGATACGAAGAAGGCGGTGCCTGCAAAGGCAAGCGGACGAAAAAGGAAGCATGAGCAGGTCGAACCTGAGCCTCAAAATCTGATGATAGATGACGACGGGAATGAGACGATTGTCAAGTCCGAAAAGGACCTCGAGAGCCGATTGGACGCGTTGTCATCCTTCCAGCTGATTTTGCTCTTACATGCATTCCGCTTCCCGTCAGCGAGGAAGATAACCTACTCGACATGCTCTGTACACATGCAAGAGAACGAGAGGGTGGTAATGCAGGCCCTCCAATCAGACATTGCCAAGGAGAGAAACTGGCGCGTTCTCCTTCGAAAGGACCAAGTTACTGGGATGAGAGAGTGGCCCGTCCGAGGCCTAACCGAGGCATGTGGGGACGATGTGGATATAGCTGAGGCTTGTATCCGCTCGTACAAGGATGACGGTCAAGGAGTCATGGGCTTTTTCGTCGCAGGCTTCGTGCGGGATGGTGCCCAAGATTCTGGGACCGCGGACGATGATCAGGGCCCATATTTGCGAGATGACGATGGCAAAATCATTCGAGACTTGCTCGGCATGCCAGTCTTAAAATCTACAGGAATGCCGGTCGAGTTGAACGCAAGAGACGAATCTGGGGAAGCAGAGGGGAAAGCATCAAGGGAAGAGGAAGAGGAAGAGGAAGACGAGACGGATGAGGAGGACGATGACATGAACAGCAGCAGCAGCAGTACTGGCAGCGGTAACAACGACAGAGATGCAGCGGAGACAATCTCAGCTGCGAGATACCGACGGAGTGGAGAGGAGCCAACCATGGACGAGGACGAAGACGAGTGGCATGGGTTTGGAGATTAACCTTCTTGCCAGATGCGAATGCGACGAGATATCAAAAAAGATGGATACCAGCAAGGTAGCTTCCCTTTGTGACATACTTGCATAATCACAGCCTTAGCAGCGGTGTGTGTGCCATAAAAACCGGGACACGACTGGAAAATGAACGGCTCATGTGTGCGCTTCTGGTAGCGAGGTCAGACAGCGCCGAGTCATATCTCCTGATGTTGACCCATCTGGCGTGAGCCGCATTTGTAAGTGACGGAGGGAAAAAATAGCAAACGGACCCCGGTCGACGTCTGAAATCCGAATCCCGGTTCCGTTTTGGACGGGAGCCTTCCCTGATTTGGACGCTGCAGGGATCAGGTCCGAGACGACTGGCGCAACGCGAGGCCCAGTCGGTAGTAACACCGGCCGACCGGCGCCGCCATCAAACGAAACGGAGCAGAGATGAGCCGAGGCATCTGCAGTTGTTGGTTGCGCGTTTGGGGGCCTCATGCGCTATGAGTAATGGCCACCGTACGTATTTCGGATATTGCAGGACGGCGGTTTACAAAACTATTGACGATAGTTCGCTTCTTAGACCGTATCAGTGCGTGTACGGATGAGTGGACATTAGCGCATGAGACGGAGTCGGCAGAACGATTTCTGGCTGCCGTTGATGGAAGCTTAAGCAGGAAAAGCTTCGTGACAGCCTTGATGGCTCCTCCCCCCCCTGTGATTCGGATCCGAGGCTACGGACGAGAGAAAAAAAAACGTGCGCCGAGGAGGCGGCGCCACTTCTTAGCGGCAGCCCTAAGCCAAGCACAGCGTGCATGGTTCGTGGAACTAGGGCGGCGGACCCGAAGACCAGCTGCATTGCCAAGGAGAGATAATGACCGACGGGCTTCTGGCTGGCTTCTGTGTGCTCTGAACTGGTTCTTCCCTTCCCAGGTGGTCAACGGGATGCAACGTCACGGGTCCTCTAGAATTGTTCCGCAAAACAAGGGTCCCGGCAGTGCGGCAGACTGGAGCGAGATGAGGCGCCATGGGGTCACTTTTTTTTAATCATGGGTGCAAGAGAGCTTGTCGTCGGGATTGGGATTCACTCTCAGAAGACGCCGCGACACCGATCTGTTGGTATCTCGCATCCCATCTCATGTGCTATCTTGCACCGGCCCTTGCCTACCTTGGACCCGTAGCTTCTGCCAACCAAACATCATGCTTGCTCCGCATACCCTGTCTGTATCGGACTTCAAACGGGCCCGAAAGAACCCACACACATCGCGGCGTGCCCACGGACCCACGACATCGTTTGCGTCGTTGTTGTTGGGTGGATCAGGTTGAAAAATGATCCCTGAGTGGCATTCTGTCCTCGTAGCATACTATATATGTTCGCCTCTCCGCCGTGGGCCGCCCCTTAGTTGTGGTGTGCCCCGGTGAATTATACACAACCTTAAACGATTTGGCCGAATTCGCATTGCCATCGAGGACCTTTGACAAGACGACGACGTCGCACCACCCCTTATCGTGATCCTCGTCTCGAACACATTCACACCCACGATGGCGCCGCCCGGCTCCGCCTCGTCATCATCGGTGACGGTAAACAACAGCAGCGATGTTGAGGCTCAACGACTGGACACCAAGGCCTCCCACTTCAGCCTCATCCTTGACCAGGCCGGCGTTAGCGAGGCAGTCCTGAACCAGAAGTACTCTGGCGAGGGAACTGCCGAGTCGCCCTACGTCGTCGAGTTCCTCCCTAACGACCCCCGGAACCCCATGAACTTCACGCGTCTTAAGAAGTGGACCATTACTATCCTGCAGGCCATTGCGACCCTGGCAGTTGCTTTTGTCAGTACCGCCTACTCGGGTGGTCTCACAAGCATCCTGCTGGACTTCCACGTTTCCACCGAAATTGTCATTCTCGGAATCTCCATGTTTGTTGTTGGGTTTGCTATTGGCCCTCTCATGTGGGCACCGCTCTCAGAGCTTTATGGCCGCCAGGTCCTCTTCTTCATCTCTTACCTGGCCCTGACTGCATTCAACGCCGGCGCGGCTGGTGCGCCCACCATGGCGGCATTGATTGTCCTGCGTTTCTTTGCTGGTGCTTTCGGTTCTTCACCCCTGACTAACGCTGGCGGTGTCATTGCGGACATGTTTGATGCCAAGGAGCGAGGAATGGCCACTTCCATCTTCGCCATGGCCCCTTTCCTTGGCCCAACTATTGGTGAGTGGATACGGATAATAAACGGGAAGGAGTTCATGTATGTGCTTACGCTTCACTCATAGGCCCCATTGCTGGTGGATTCCTCGGCGAACAAGAGGGTTGGCGCTGGGTTGAGGGCATGATGGCTATTTTCACCGGCATTGTTTGGATGGTCAACTCCCTCGTCATCCCCGAGACCTATGCGCCTGTCCTTTTGCGACGCAGGGCCGAGGCCTTGTCCAAGCAGACCGGCAAGGTCTATGTCTCGAAGGTCGACTTGGGCAAGCCCCATATGACTGTTGCCTCCCAGTTTAAGGTCTCGCTCCTCCGCCCCTGGATTCTCCTTTTCAAGGAACCCATTGTCCTTCTCACATCCATTTACATGGCCATCATTTACGGCACTCTGTATCTTTGCTTTGCCGCTTTCCCCATTGTATTCCAGCAGGGACGTGGATGGAGCCCCGGTGTTGGAGGCTTGGCTTTCATCGGCATTGCTGTGGGCATGGTCTTCGCTGTCACTTACAACATGCTCGACAATCGCCGATACATGCGTGTCGCTGCTGCATCCCCTGATGGCTACGCGCCCCCCGAGGCCCGACTGCCTCCCACGCTTCTTGGATCTATCCTCCTTCCCGTTGGCCTGTTCTGGTTTGCTTGGACTAACGGTAACGACATCCACTGGATCGTGTGCATCATCGGCTCAGCCATCTTCTCCATGGGACTTGTCCTTGTGTTCTTGTCGCTGATGAACTACCTCGTGGACTCATGTAAGCTTAGCTGTGTATCGTGTTCTTTGTGACAAACGCTAACCTGGACCAGATGTCATCTTTGCAGCATCTGTGCTCGCCGCCAACTCGGTTCTGCGATCCTTGTTCGGTGCCGCTTTCCCCCTCTTCACGACCTACATGTACAATGATCTCGGCAACCACTGGGCCAGCTCTATCCCCGCCTTTTTGGCTGTTGCTTGTGTTCCCTTCCCCTTCCTCTTCTACAAGTACGGTGAGCGCATTCGCATGAAGTGCGAGTTTGCTGCCGAGGCTGCCAACGTTCTTCAGCGTATGCGCACCAAACACGAAGTCATCTCCGAAGACCAGGCCGTCCAGGAGGCCGAGACCGCTGAGAAGGAACGTCGCCAGAGCAATGCTTCTCGCCGTCATAGCAACGCTACCCGACGCACCCTTACGAGGGAGCAGTAAGTAGGCTAAAAAGCCTTTTACGCGACCTGCCTGATTTGAACATCATCAAATGATTATCATCTACTACAAGCCGAAATAACTCGGCGTCCTGACATGAAGGGGTCGAAAAAAACCCCAGTCAGCATATTCCTTCACCTGTCTATTACTATCTTGCCTATTATCTTTTCTTAATTTGTTTTTATGAATCCCCGCTTTTCGAATATTGAGATACCTGAACATAAATTAGATCGCCGCCGCCATAGTGGCATGGGCTTATCTGGAAGGGATAGTGAATTGGGTTTTGGGTGGCGTTCCGGTTCAGGATGTGAAAAAAAAGACGGCAGTGAAACTACTATATATAGATAGAGAGAGAGGGAGAGGGTCCCGCAGAAGGATACAAGGCTCTCGAATAGGACATAAGAATACCCCAATCAAACACGTCGAGTTCGCCTCATGTGAACCTATACAACCACGAATCTTACGTCAGGAAGAATCAATTGAAGATATCCACTCTTCAGTGCCTCACCGGCCGCGCCATGGCCCAAGAGTTGCGGAGAACGAGAACGACGGTGTGCGTAAAGTGGTCCATTCAAAGCCAAAGTAATCGCCGAGGAACCAGGGTTCGGGGCCCGCTTGGTGTTAGGGCTGCATCAATAGCCTCGGACAGGCCGCAACGGTTGCGGCTGATGGGCTAGGTTTCCAGGGTTTTCGCATGGCGTGGCAGGCTTGGACGGGACGAGCCTGGGGCTGATTCGGCCGACGTGGTGCTGGAGTCGCATTCTGCTGACCACTACCATGCAGTCGACTGCCGGTTTGGGACGTCGACCAGGTTTTGGGGGCTTTGGTATCGAGTCGTAAGCCTCATCATGTTAGTGGGACTACTACGTGCCTCACACACCGTCCAGCATCGCGAGTCCCGCCTGGGCGGCCACCAGCCCGCAAGGTTGAAAAAAAAGGGAACCATGCCAGCTGAGCCTCAATATGGGCCAAGGCCTTATGGCAGCGTTTGATGTGAATGGGTGTTCGCAGGGCCAGACGCTGACCCATAATCAGCACTTGCACCAAGTCCTAAGCTCGACTGAGATCAGGGACCCACGCGCAATACCGAAATAGCGGGCGTCTGTTTGTTGACGATGTATTGATCGGTATAAAAACTGCGGCATATAAAGAGCGATCAAGACTGCAACTACGCAGCCTGCTTGTGGCTGTTTGTTCCTCAGCAGCCTCGATCTACTCCGGCCTTCTTTCATCTCTCTCGCAATGAGTAACAACAACCTTCCGGCCCCCTATCCAGAAGATGGGCCGAATCCGGAGGCAGCATCGCATCTCGACCTGACCTTGACGAATCCGAGCCAATCTAATATCAACACCGACGTGGACAACCCTAAGGCCTACCCGCTCAGTGACAACGAACAAGCTGCTGAGTTCAAGGAGAAGGCATTCGAGGCTCCCAAGCATGGGTGGAGGACATACACCGCCTTTGGTACTCTGTGCCTGGTCAACTTCATCGCTGCGCTGGACTCGACTATTATCTGCGTAGCTGTCCCGGTCAGTAACTGCATCTGTGTATGATACAAACATGGGTTTTGGCTTACACAAAATCACGTTGAAGACCATCGCAGAAGACATCAAGGCCTCCGCCATGGACGCCTTCTGGTGCGGCACCAGCTTCCTTCTTGCCTCCACCGTCGTCCAGCCTCCCGTGGCATCCCTCTCGCACGTTTTCGGCCGACAGCCCGCTCTCCTGAGCTCCCTGACCCTCTTCACCGTGGGGAGCATCGTGGCGGCCGTCGCCAAGAACATAGCTACCCTTCTTGCCGGCCGCACCCTGCAGGGCCTCGGCTCTGGAGGCATCGTGTCTCTGACATACGTGATTGCCACGGACCTTGTCAGCCTGCGGGAGCGTGGGAAGTGGTTCAGTTTGATATCGCTGACGTGGACCATTGGAACTATCATGGGCCCCCTGGTTGGTGGAGCCCTTGTTGTCAAGTCATGGCCATGGCTCTTCTGGATCAACCTTCCGTTTTGCGGTATCGCGTACGTTGTTATTCCCCTGACGCTTCGGATCCAGCGCAAAGAGGAGAAGTCGGTGAGCACAAAGTTGAAAGAATTCGACTGGTTCGGCGCCTTCTTATTCATTGTGTCCCTTACGAGCATTCTTATTCCTCTGAGTTGGGGTAAGCCGAGATCGAATCTGTTGATGTTGGTCCAGCATGCTAACACGAGCACAGGAGGTGTCATGTACAGTTGGAACAGCCCCCGAACTGTCGCCCCGCTGGTTATTGGGATCGCGGGTATAATAGGCTTCGTATTGCACATGATGAATTCGTCGAAATATTCCCGATGCGACCCACTCATCCGGCCAAGCCTCTTTTCCTCTCTCACATCGGTAACCGGATATTTCGTCACTGTGGTGCACGGCATCGTTACCTGGTGTCTCCTCTACTACATCCCCTTGTATCACGAGGTCAGGGGCTCATCGCCCCTCGAAGCCGGAGTGGCTCTCTTGCCCTTCACTGGAACCGTTGCCCCCGGAGCCCTGGCGGTTGGGCTTTTGGTGACAAAGACTGGCCTGTACCGGCTCTATCTCTGGCTTGGGTGGGTATTTGTGCCGCTGGGGTTGGGTCTCCTGATGCTCCTTGAGCGGGACACTGAGACATGGAGATGGGTTCTCATATATCTGACTAGTGGTATTGGACTGGGAATCCTGTATTCGGCACAGGCGTTTGTGTGCCAGGCTGGCGCTTCAAACACCGACCTACCCTTTGCGGCTGGTCTCTACGCCTTCTGCCGCAACCTGGGCCAGACCATTGGCGTTGCTGTCGGAGGCGTCACGTTTCAAAACTCACTCAAGAAGCAGATCGAGAAGAGCGACCAATTCTCCAAGTATGCCGACGAGTGGGCAAAAGACGCATCGGCGCTGGTCGAGGTTGTCAAAAAGCTACCCTCGAACATGAAGGACATGAAGGACACCATAATTGACGGCTACGTGGAGAGCCTGAGGACGGTGTGGTTGGTCCTCTGCATTCTCGCCGCCGTGGCGCTTGTCGCATCGCTCTTGGCAGTGAAGAGCAAGAGCCTGGACCGGGACTTTGAGACGGAGCACGGGCTGGCCGTGAATGACACAAAAAAAGATAATGAGGCGACCCCCGAGGCCAAGGTTTGATCCGGATGTTGGTGGATGTACATGAAATTTTGCTATGTGTTTGATCTTGCCACGATATGACGACGATGATGAACTATAGATTGACGATATCCTCAAGTTAATAATGATAGTTATAAAATGAATTAAAGATAGATTGGATGCGCACCCATATTGATTGTGCTTCGAGTGTTGCGTCGCTTATTGATGGTGAATATTTGATGGGAGAGAAATTGTGCATTCCGGGCTATTCCAAATGCCTGAAAGCTTTCGAGTAAGCAACTGGATTTGAAAGTTGCCCAACATCACATTTATTTTCGGGGGTTGTAATGTGGGGGAATGCGATGCTGTTTCTTCAAGTACCACCACATATACACATTTTACGCTTTTTGGCCATTAGAATAGAACTGCAGCTGTGTCTTGGAATGAGTCGAACTTGGATTGCAAACATCATAGTAAATTAAGACAAGAAATTAGAGACTATGGAAACATTGCTCGCATCCAGCCTCTTAAACCAGGCTGCAGCCTTGATCTCGCCGCTACCCAAACCTGCAATTGACTTGATGCTGAGCCAAAACATTCGGGAAGTTACAAATGATGCAAATACTCACGTGGCTGGCAGAGACATTCTCATATGGGTTGCAATGCATACTTGTTTGAGCATGTCTGGTTAAGCGAGCGATAAGCGAACTTGTGTCATCATTGACACAATGTCATGATGATGGAAAAGGAATCTTAGCGCCAGTCGGTGTAAGCTGTTTGAATTTAGCCGAGAGAGTACCTGATAAGGGCCTGTTTGGTACTTTGGAAAGGTATTATGCGAAATGTCAAATGTCAAGTGACTGAGCATTGACAAAGGTTGACAGAGGAACAGCCAGAGACATGTGATAGATGCGACAAGAAGTCAGGAGGCATAATGGGGGGCCATATCCTATATAACTAATTCCCCAAGTTCCGAAAGCCTAAAAATGGTATTGCTTTGTTTAAATTATTGCAGTATTGCAATTGACCCATACCTTTGAGCATGACTGCGTATGTTCGTCTCAGTGTGCTTGTAAGCGTATATACGGTGCGTGGGTCAGCACGCGCACACCGTGTTTTTCTGCGTCATAACGCTTGAACACAGCGAGGGGCCCACTAGATCCCGGTGGACCTTTGCCAAGCCCCACTGTCCTGGAGTGTCCCAGCAGGTACTTCTGATAGTGTATATTGATTGGCTGCCGTGCGCTGCGGCGCATCTATGGCGCATCTCGCATCCCTCACCGCGTAAAGAGGCTTTCCGAAACCAACAACCCTAACTATCAGCTCACACCCGGCTTAGACCTCATGTGGGCAACATCGCGGACGACATGGCCGCAGTCCCATCTATGACTGGCGTGTCATCCCCGACATCGTACGTGACCGCTCACCATTCCACCGACGCCGAGGAGGAAGAGTCCACCGCCGCCAGCACCCCGATCCAAGAAAACCCGAGTCCGTATCGCGCTACGCGACAACTGCCTCGCGACCTCAAAGCCCACTGCCACATCCACCTCGAGGAGCAGCTCTGTATGTGCCGCACGCAGTTATGGAATTGAATATTTTCTAACCCCTCCACAGATTTACCCGCCATCAACCTCCTGACCACCCTCCTCAGCGCCAACCTCTCCCACGAGCCCGAGCAAAAGCAGAAGCCCGTCCCCATTCCTCCACCAAGCCACCTCGCCTTATTGACCACCCTTATTGTTCATCCGCTTCACACCACCCGCATCGAAAAACAGGAACACCTCGATGTAGCCACCGAAGCTGTCAACTACCTCCGCAACGTCCTAGAAGTCGTCGGTCCCGTCAATGCCGATCTGCGGACCGCCTTCCAGTTCCATCCCGTCAGCAGGTATGCCCGGCGACACGTCCAGAGGATGCATGATGACGACAGCGACATGTCCGACGACGACTTGAGTGGGGACGAAGATCGGCTCAAGGGTAGAATCTGCAACGAGGGCAGTGTGTGGAGCCGCGGGCAGGACTTTTGGGCAACCGTCGGCTGGGCTTTCAAGTGTTCCGTGCTGCATCCTCGCCGATGGGAATTCTGGAAAGTATGGCTCGGGTTCATGCTGGATGCGCTGGAAGCGGACTGGGAGGAGAGAGAGCGCATCGACACCGAATCCCGCAGATCCAATGACGGAGACGGAAACGAACCGCGGAAATCGCGCGAGAATTCTATAATTCTCATGTACATGGATCAAGAAGATGGCCCGACACGCGGGCTCAAGGGAATTCTCAAATCCCTGTTTGCGGATGGGAACGAGGTTTACTCGTCTGCCTTCCACGAGATATTCGACAAGGAACTCAAGGGACCCAGACGCGAAAACAAGAAGCGGAAGCTGGACCAAGTCCTGGACCTTGAAAACGACAAGTTTGGCGACTACTTTGACGACGAATCGCTGTCTTCCGGTGTATCGGAGCCGCCAACACCACAAAAGCCCAAAGATTTAAGGAAGCCTGCATCGACCGGCGCCATCCATACTGGGCTGTGCGAATCTATTGAATTCCGGCTACGCCTGTTCAAGCTGCTATCAGCCGCTACATTTGCCCTGCGCAAACGCAAAATGCTCGATGAACTCTACTTGGAATACACAAAATTTATCAAGCTTTTACCGTTGGAGACCTTTGCCCTGATTATATCTCAAGGGGAAGATTCTCTACCTTCCGAGGCCCTCATTACCATCCTCAAGGAGCTGTTCAACATCCTTTTACCTTCCTCATACAAGGATCCTGCCAAAGTCGACCCAGAAGGAGACTCGGAAGGGTCCTTGACGACACCCATGCTGGAGCACTGCTATATACTCAACCCTGCGAATACCGTGGCCATGGAGGACAATGCCAAACTATCCCTTGTTATCGAAAGCTCCATCCAACTGCTTTGGAACCTAGACATGCTAGAGTACAGCCCGGGCTTAGCTGCGGCCGCTAAGAAAGGCATCAAAGCGCGAGAGGCAAAAGTAAAGAAGAGGCGAACTGGGAAAATGAAGGCGGATGCGACGGATGAGTTGGCGCATGACATGCTGGTGAGTTCGGGAGAAAGGATTGAAGCATTATTAGAGGCTGTAGAGGAATTGGATGTGGAAGAGGAAGAAGAGGAAGAGGATGAAGAAGAAGAAGATGAGTAGCTGGCGTTGGCTTTTTTCGGCTTCGAATACGTTCTGTATAACTACTACATAGAATATTCTTGTACATAGATTTTCCACGCCCGTAATGAATGATGACATGAGCCTTAGGTAAAAACCTCCTTCGGCATTTTAACTTTTAAAATCTCGTTTCCGTTGCGTACAGTATTGTTACAGATGGGAAGGCAATCCTGTTCAATGCCCTTGTCCAGTACATGGAGTTGGTACAGAGGTGGGAATTGTGCCAAAAGCCCGTTTATGGCACCTTTTTTTATCGCTTCTTCACCTCAGTTGGGTTCCAAGCTGTGGGTTGCCAGTTTTCACTTGGACCCTGTGCCTTGGCCTTTGCCCAGGGGTCGTCCGGGTTCTCGACCTCTTCTTCGCTAGGCTTTGTAGCCTTTGTAGGAGTAGGGGTAGCAGTGGCAGCAGCAGGAATAGCTCGCCGTCTCTTCGGCTGTTGCTGGACGGCTTCGTCCACCGGCGCCAATCTCCGCGCCGTGTCCTCCGGGGCCTCCATGACCTTGGGCTTGGCTTCCCAGCGGGCATCCGCCTGGGCGGCGAGCACCTTTATCCTCTCCCGGCGCACCACGTCGCTTTCCTGTTCCTCGAGCGAGGGGGGGTCTCTTCGGGTGTGCCGCAGCCACTGGTGCCACTGCGGGCTGACCTTGACCTGGGAGTAGTGCGTCGATCGCGGGTAGTTGACGATGCGGCGCCAGCGCTCGTTGCTCTCACCGCGGGTGAGGCGGAATTCCCAGTAGGTATTGCCCTGGAGATCATAGCCTGCGACCCGGGGGGGTTTTAGGTTAGCAGTGTTGTTTTTCGTTTGGGTAAAAGAAAGGCCAATTGCCGGACCGGGGGGGGGGGGGGGAANNGGGGGGGGGGGAATAACTCACCCACGAGGAAACGCTTCCGCCAGGGCAGGCGGAGGGCCTTCCACCTGTACCATGCCTGCGCAATGGGACCTATGCTTTTCGGGGCCATTTGCGAAGTGCCGTCGTTTGTTCGCCCGAATGTTTCGGGAGGGGCGCGCTGCAACTCGATCCACGGATGGATGAGGTCAAGAATTCTGCCGCTTCCCACTGGCTCGGAGCTCCCCACCACCAGCCACATCTTTTTGTCGCTTTGGGCAGCAGCCACAACGCTTCTGCCACTCTGCCACACTCGCGCACTCTATTTGCTCTGTTTGCGCGCATATGCACGCACTTTGGGCATCCACTGCGCCACCGAATAACCACCAGCCACCCGAATCCACGTCATTCCCCGTACCTGAGCAGGCGGACCTCTCGGCAGCGGGCGGGTTGGGCGGACGTGGGGAGCGACGTACCCAACTCGCGAAAGACATACATCTGCTTGGCCGTTGCACTATACCACTTCGTCTCCTTTCCCTTCTCCTCCCTCTTCTCCTTTTCTGTTTTTGTTCCGCAGCAACTCCACTCCACGCAACGGTTGCGATCGATTTGCGCCGTGACCACCAGGCAGATCACCACAGCCAGGGTCAATCCTGCTTAGGCAAAGCGCTCAAAGCTGGGATCCTCTGCTGCCTCCTCCCACTCGTCCACCCCTCCTCCGACTACATTCCATCATACCCGTGTTTGCGTTTCGGTAAACTTCGCCGCCCACAGCGCATACAGAGCTCCATTTTCCGGCCCACGCAACAACTCCTCTGGCGTTCTCAACGCCCACGCGAACCACCGAGCCCGAATTTCCGAAAATCCCCCTCAATTCACAATGGCGTCAGTGACGTCTCTCGATAAAGACTTGCGCAAGATGCGCCTAGAGAAATACACACCTGCAGCCGCAAAGGAGGCTCAATCATGGGTCGAGGAGACCCTGGGAGAACGACTATCGTCCCCCGACCTTCTCGAGGCCTTGAAAGACGGTGTTGCCCTCTGCAAGTCAGTGCTCCTCATGCTTCCATACCCTAACCGCCCTGCTAACTCCCCGCGACAGGCTCGCGAACCTCGCCATCCCTCCTCCTGGCCTTAGATTTAAGCAGTCGGCCATGCCGTTTGTCCAGATGGAAAACATTTCACTGTTTTTACGGGCTTGCCAAGCGCCCCCCCTAAACCTTCAACAACACGATACCTTCCTCACCGTCGACCTTTATGAACAAAAAGACCCGGCTCAAGTCTTGCAGTGCTTGGGTGCTTTCAGCCGAGCTGCGAATGCGGCGAACCCACGCAACTTTCCCACTGTTATTGGCCCCAAGACCCGAACCGATACGCTCAGCCCACAAGGAACTGGCCCCAAGACCCCGACTCAGATGTTGTCTCGCGACCGCGGCGGATCCGTCACCAGCACCACTTCATCATCGGCTTATGCACAAGCCCTTCCCCACAGGACTGGGGATTCTGGCTCGGGACGGTGGAGCCCAACTAAGAGCCCACGGGCGCAGACCGGATCACCAAAGCCTGTAACTAGCTGGAGCAAGAAGGAACACGAAAGCTCATCCGCGCCGGCCTGGAACATCGCGCAGTATGGATACATGGGAGGTGCAAGTCAAGGAAACCTTGGTATTGCCTTTGGTGGCCGGCGCCAAATCACGAGTGCTGGTCCCCGAGTCACTACTCTTGCTGACAAAGAGCGCCGACGGAAGGAGCAGGAAGCTGAGGAAGAACGCCGTCGAGAGGAAGAACAACGCCAAAGAGTGGCCCAGGAGGAGCGGGCTCGCCTTGAGGAAGAGAGGAAATGGGAGGAAGAAACTCAGCGATTGCGCGAAAAAGAACGACGCGACGCAGAGGACGAGAAGCGACGATGGGAGGAAGAAGAACGCCAGTGGAAGATAACAGAAGAGAAACGACGGAAAGAAGAAGAGGAGGCGGAGGCTCGCCTTGAAGATGAGCGACGCCGTGCGCGATCACGGCCAGATGGCAAACTGCGTGGGCAATACCTGAGCCAATACCGGGCAGAGGAGGCTTCACCGCAAGATACGGCCGAGGATGAATACAAGAACAGAATCGAGCAGCTAGAGAAGCAGCTCGAGCTTGCGCGACAACGAGAGGAGGAATACGAGCGGGAGCGACAGGAGAGATCCCTGCGACCCGGCGCCCGCAACGCAAAGTCCAGGTCCAGATCCAGGCCGGGTCGTGGAGCTGACGGCAAGCCGAGACTTAGATCTAGGAGCAGGCTTGCGAGCCCTCCTAGCCGCCAAGATTCATGGTCGAGAAACGACCGCGAAGTTCTGAGCACCAAGTCACCCCAGCAGCGTGATGCAGAGCAAGGAGAGGCCATTATTGTCCCCCCCAGATCTCCTCGCCCCCTACCTGAGCCGACTGCTGCACCCCCAGTCAAGACTCACACTACCGGCGGCCGTCCGCTGCCCGATCCCGCCACATATGTCTCCAAACCTGTTACACCCAAGCCCGTGGCACCCACACCACCACCGAAGCCCTCTCCAGCAAGCAGAACCGACCGGTTCCTCGCGTCCAACCCTGCACCCGCCCGATCCCCGCTTCACCAGACTTACACCCGTGAGCTGGATGCCACGGCGGAACGCGATGCAGAGGATCAGCGACGTGCGCAGAGTCAGGCAAAGACCAAGGCAGCCGGTTGGGCGTCCAAGTCGCTCCTGGAGCGCGAGATGGAGATGGAGCGCCAACGCCAACAAGAATGGGAAGAGGCCCAGAAGGAGACCGCGGCTGCCGTGCGCAGCGGTGATGGCGTGGACGGCATTGGCGGCGGCATTGGAGGCCGATGGGATGTCGGCCAGTGGTCCGGCTTTACTGGAGGTGACAGCCAAAACAAGGGGGCACAAGGCATTGGTGCGGGACGCAGACAGATCGTCGGGCCCAGGCCGCTGCCAGAACAGCCCAGGTAAGAAATGACTGCTCTGTTTGGGAATGCAAGGCCTGCGGTGAAAATTATTTGGAGAAACTGGAGGGCTACAGTTTATACTTGGTTGTATAATGGGAGTAGCAACGTCACTCAGCTTAGACTGCTGGGTTTTGCCTGTAAGACTTTTTTTTCTTAGTACTGTTGGATTCATACCCATTTTATCGTTGCCTACATGGAACCGAATTGATTCATATTTAATGCTGAAAATGTCACTTTTGTCTATCCCATTGCCCCCTCTCTTGATTGTAAATGCGACAACCCACCTCACCTCACCACATGCGCCATACCCAAACCAACAAACTCGTCTTGTAGAGAACATCATCCAGCCTGCCAACCCGCGGCAAGAATACCTGTATTTCGGCTTGCGCCATTGGTGTTGTGTTCAACTAGCACCATCCCGTTTAAGCATCGGCCCCCCTTTCCGCCTTGGAGCTCTTCTCCTTCTCCGCGGCAGCCTCATCTCGGCACCGTTTACACATGCACCAGCCGCCTAGGCTTCCTGCTGCCCACTCCCTGCGCTCCTGCACGGGGAGGTTGACGTCGCAGTAGTGGTTGAGGATCTCCTCTCCCTTCTTTATGCCACCAGGGCCGCCGCCCACGACGCGCTCGCGGCGGGCCTCGAGGACCATGCGGCCGCCCCATTCCCAGGTGACGTTGGGGTCGCAGTCGTGGTTGGCCAGGCACCAGTAGGGGTGGACGGCGGCGACGTCGGGGCGCCCGTCGCGGAGGCTCTTGCGGGCCGAGGCCGTGCCGCGGAACTTGGAGTAGAGCGTGTTGAGGACCCAGAGGTCGTACTCGGCCAGGGTCGAGTACATGTCAATGTCCATCTTCTCGAGGATGTGCAGCGGCGTCTCGATGTTGTACTTGAAGGAGAAGGGGAGAGTCCACTCGGACGGCGGGTCGGCGGTGGGGGATGCGCTGGCAACGTCGTTGGTCTTGGAGGGGACAAAGTCGCCCCAAATGTACTTCACCTCGCGGACGTTCAGCGGGTGGATTTCTTCGTGAGCTGCCATGGCGAGGACCCGGGACAGTAGAAGTAGGTAGAGGGTATCGTCTGCCTCATAGGCATCGGGGTCCTTGGCGATGTCGTCAACGTCCTTCTCGCACACCGCGGGGTGATATCGCTCCTGGGCCTGGTCATGACAATACTGGGTGCAAAATACGGTATCGTAACACTCGTCACAGTTCACGGGCTCGTTTTCACTGCCCAAGGGCGGCAGATCGCAACTGCAGGCATCGCACAGCTGATCCTTGAGGCGGTTGTTGGCAGTCAGGAGGGAGTACTCCTTGAGCACCGCCTCACCAGGCTCGATGTCTTCTTGGGCGAACACGCCGAGTTGCTTGCAGGTTGGGATAGCGTCGTAATCCTCGGCCTTTCCGGCGCCCTCGAGGAGTACGGGGAGAACTGCGACTTCCACTGCGCACTTGGGGGCCATGTCCTTCAAATGCGAGTTCAGTTCGTCGAGGGACTCCGGGGCAAAGCGGTCAGGCTCGTGGTCATTCCACGGATACACCTCCCGGCGGGCAAGGCCACGATCTGGAAGGTCTGCAGTGGCGATATCAACATCTTCGCGGCGGAGTCTCCGGCGGGCGACTGCCGTAATGTTCTCTTTAGTGCCTAGCAGTTCCTTATTTTGAGGAGACAGTTCAAGACCACGCAGGCAAAAGTTTGCGGCACTCTGCAGACATCCACAGAGCAGCAGGCCTGCGGAAAGAAGTTGGTATGCGCGGACAGAAGACAGAATCGCGAGGCGGTGGGAACCATCAACTTCCCCATCCGCCTCGCCATTTGGATTTTGTATCTTGTCCTCTGATATATTGTCATGGCGCAACACTTCTGGCAAAGGAAGAGCACTATAATTCTGAACTGACTCTAATGCCTGCTCGTGGAATTCAAAACCTTCACTCTGTATTTCATCGGCAAGGAGAAGGGCGCGATAAGCATCGCTGGCGGCCAGGTCAGGATATCCCAATTCCGCATGGACGACAGCTCGCTCGAGATAGAGAATCAGATCATAAGGGCTGTCTGAGAGCTTGTCGGTCAACTGAGACCGGCGGTCAAGCTGTTCCTTGCGACGGGTTGATTGATCCATGTCAATAATGCCCGGCTGAACTCAACTACTCGTAAACCACTTGGGCAAGAGCTGGGGCCTATTGATTAGGGCTGACTAAACCCGCGGCTTTATCTGGACTGGAGCGGGCGTCCCAACTTTTCCAACGGCCGCAGGATAATTAGAATGCGGCAGTACTGAAACTTTTCTCTGAATACCAGGGCCGCGGTGTGATATCTGCCCGTGGTTGAAGGAGGTGATGCTATTGGGAAGTATTCAAAGGGGGGGGGGGTCAGGGGAAGGCCCTCCAGGTGTGGCTCATGTACGGTTTTGGCAACCAAAGACGAATTTGATCTGGCAATGGATCAAAAGAGCTCAGTTATGCCAGGGGGTGGCGGAGACTAGCCCAATGTCAGATTGTGTTGGGTGATAATAGGCGTTTGGCGATGCCCAAATGCTGGCAAAGCTGGGTTGAATGAGTGATAAGAGAGGGGTAGCCAAACGGAGGGCTTCCCGGAAATGAGTGGTTTTTTCCGGAGACGCAGCGTTGCAATTGCTAAAGTCTTTGCCTGAATGTAAAAGACGGTGCTAAACTGCAAACATGGGCTCTTGCTGATCCCAGAAAGTCGTGATTGATGGGGTCTAGGCACAGAGAAATGTGGTTAGGTAAGGCTGCTGGAGTGTGGGAATTTTTTTTTCCCGCGCTGGTACTACACCAACTGAGGTAATTGGTATCCTAGGGTCCGGCATGCCATTTCTACACCTCCACAGCAAACGGGACTAGTCAGAATTCTGGATCATCCGATTCTGACTTATTCTTCTTTTTTTAATATAGACATTAACCACTTAGAGAAAATCGATTGGAAGATCAGGGTCTAGAAACCAGGCTTGTCCCGCAAGTCAGATGGCCGGGTAAAAGCCATGCACACAGAGGATGACTTAGGGCCGTCGTTCATTACCTCAAACGACAATTTGGATGAGACGGTGCCGGAAAATGGCCGGACGCTAGTTTTTAATTCTAGTTTTTTTTTTTTTTTTTTTCCCTCTCTCTCTCCTGTTATAAAAATAAGTAAACAAATAAACCCCTCGTCGGCTTGCACGGGCGGCGCATTGCGTCAACAGCTGTGTTCTCATGCAAACAGCATGTGCCATGCCGAGCAAAGTTCAGGGTTGGGTTGTTAATTGGTGCGCGTTTTGAGTCGGCCCGGGATGATAGGGCAACACTGACGTGTTGCTCTTGCTGCAACAGCGAAGCTATCGTCAAGGGTTGCGGAGTGCAACCATAGGTGTCCCAGAGCGGTACCACTAACCATGGGATGCATCATGGGCATAGCGATAGGCATTAGCGGCAGATCACGGGCAGGCACTGGTTTTTTTTCTCCTTCTTTTTTACGCGTGTACAGGCTGAGCACCCGGCTTTTGCTGCCGGGTGAGAGCACGCACGAAAGAGTCCCGAGGCAAGGGTTTGGAAAAGGCCGCTAGTCTTCAAACGCAGCGTTGGGGTTTGGGGGGGGGGGGCCGAGAAATAATGAATCAGTGCGCGAGGGTTTTGGACCGGGCGCGATGGCCGAATGTGGGAAATGTCTGGGTGGGAATGGAGGGGTTCCGCCATGGAGGGGTCGCGGGAGAGGGCAGGAGGGGTCCCAACGCTCCAATCCCGCCGTCCCGCTAAAATACAGCCCCTCCACAGTTAGCTCGCAGGTCGAGTAAACACCCACTACGTCATGACGTGCCGCCAAGAGAAGGCGCTCGTCAGGAGCACGGCATCCGTCGTAGCACGCACGGTGCCAGCATGCGGGGCGCGTACGCCGAGGAGAGCGAGCAAGGCGGCGAGATCCATGGCATGTGCGCGCGGGTACAAGAGGGCACCAGGAATATTCTATTCGACATGATATAGTAGCACAGCAAAAGATTCAGCATCGTGGCCGTGCATGTCGGCATCGAAAGGTTTTCAGTCCACGGGGCACGCCCCGATGGATTGAATGGGTGCCCATGTGGGATCAGATTGAGCAGCCCAGCAATGTTGCGTCACTGCAACCTGATCTGGGACATCCGACATGGCGCCCCTCCATCCCAACCATCATCTCACGGAGTGCAGCGCAGGATGGGGACAGGGTAGAAAAATATGCGTAATGATGAGCGAGGAGGGAAATAATAGCGACAATAAATTCTTGAAATACAAACAAAAAAGCACTGTAATTATTCCATCTCGCTGTTTGCAGACCATCAGTTGTACGTAAAAGTCTTGCAAGAAACAGCCCTGTGGCAGCTCATGACGATCGAGTGACTCCCGATGCATGTCATGATTCGGAAGTCAACTTTTTTTTTTCCGCCCTCGCTGGGACGCCTCGCTCGTTGTCGGGGTGTGGGCGCACGGTTGAAAAGGCAAAACCTACGTTCCTGGGTCCGGGGATGCATCCCATGGAAACGCAATGCATCTACACCCAACAAACATCATGACTCCACGCCACTTGCGCCTACGACTTCCTTGCGCCCGTACCCGTAGCGACGTCTCTTCTCGATACTTCTCGCGTCGAGGGAGTCCCGGCCCCAGCGGTTCTTCGAGCTCATTCTCACAGAACCCCGGTGAAACTGATTCTCAACCGGCCTTCTCAGCGGCGCCATACGGGCCTGCCGGTGTCTATGCTCCACGTGCTGTTTCCTTTTTCCATCTTCTATTTTTTTTTTTCCCTTTCCCATTTATTCCCGCCCCCCCTTCTGTCCCGCTGTATACTAGGTTGCTAGGAATAGAACACGAGTGACTTCACACTACTCGCCCACTCCACAGCCGTGGGGGAGAGGGGAAGGGGAAGGGGAAGGGGAGGGCAGAGGTTAAAAGGTTCGAAAAACCGCATCATTCTCTTGTCCTCGGCCCTTGGAATCTTCTAGGTCCCACCCTAGTGGGTTGAGGTCAAAATCCCCGAACCTCGGGGGTACCTTGTTTGTGATTCATGACGATAGGTACAGCAGAGAGAGCCATTAATTATTACCGCGTAGCGGAGTCGGCAGCTGAGCAGGCCATGTAGAGAGAGTAATAGTCTTGGGCCCGCCGAGCCTAAGGGAAAACAAAAATCGACAAACCCCGCCCCCTCCATCCCTAACCTCGAATCCTCCAAAATCCAGCTCATCTCCGTCGCATCTCCCTTTGCAATCTTCCCATCCAACCCTTCTGCAGCCAACTAGTTTTCCCCATTTACCGTCTCGTTACACCCGTTGTACCTTTTTTCCCTCTTCCTGGTCCCCC
>JAHVYC010000224.1:0-27585 GCA_020623665.1 Calonectria multiphialidica
AAACTTTTATTTTTCTTCTTCTCACTTGATAAATATGTACAGCTTTCCCCGACGTGGTACCAATCGTGAACCATCGCTGAATGCAACCCGCGCCATGTGGTTGGTTACCCTCCACCCTCCAAGTCGTCACCAACATTTAGCCGCAAAAAACGAGTTCGACCAATGTCATCGCGGAGTCTTAAAATAGCATCTTCTTATTTGGGTTTATCCAATGCTCCGGTATCCTCCTGTTGTTGTTTTTTGGTGTCGTTTCTTTTTTTTTTTTNNAAAAAAAAAAAAAAGGGGGGGGGGGGAGGGGGTGTCCAAAGGGAGAGGGGGGGGGGGGGGGAGTGGGAGGGTGCGTCGGAAGGAACCGACCAGCGAGCGGGGACGGGGGGGCGGCTGGTGGGGGGGTGTGGTGGGGTGGGTGTGGTGGTGTGGGGGGGGGTGTCGTTTCTTTTTTTTTTTTTCCTGTTGTTCACTTTTTCTTATTGTGCTCCTGATACTTTGCATCAAATTGGTCCGGTTCAGCGCAGTACATGTACACGGTTGGGATGCGGTCAATGTCATTGACGAACGCCTTCCTCTCGCCGTTTTCGTTTCTGCCGGCGCTCATCCAGTTCACCTTGTAGACGAGGGCGGTGATTTTGCGCTCGACCGCGGTCAAGACGTTTTCCCCTTCCTCGAAGTTGATGCTCGGCAGCTCATCGCCGTACATGTAGTCAGCGAAGCCGCGCACCAGGTCCTCCTTGGTGACCCCGCCCGCGTTCTCAACCAGGATGGTGGGGTTCACATCCGCGTGGCTGCAGGGGCAGCACACGGTGTTGGGCTCGCTGAAGAGGACAATCTCGAACTTGTAGCAGGGCGGCGAGCTGACGAGTTCCGGTATGCTCGCGTCGGATGCGATGGATGCGGCGAGCTTGTCGAATACTCCGCGCCAGTAGCGCTGGAAGTCTTGGTGAGATGACGTCTTGGGAGAGGGACTCTCAGGAAACGCCTCTTTCGTGGTGTCGTGAATGGCGTACACCACGCGGTCCCACTTTTCAATCATGTCCTCAACCTCCTCCTCTTCCTCTTCCTCCTCATGCGGCTTCTGAGCCTGGGGCTCGTCTTTCTCACTGTTCGTCATGTTTAGTCTGTGAGCTGCAAAGGAGGAAAGAAAAAAAGAAGCCGTGGTTCAAACTTGTGCTGGGTTGAGAACAGCGGCATTCCCTTATTTATGTACTAAGATAGAGATTCTCCAGCATGATTGGTGGAAGTGGGCCTTAGCCACTACACGGTGCCACAGGGCTGAGGCCGGCAATCCGGCATCACGTCGAGTTGAGGCGCGGGGCAGTGTTGATCTGCTCTCACCGTTTCCACGTAGCGCATGAAATCCCTTGCAACGGCTCGCAAACCATTGGCATGGGTTCGTATATTCTTCCAGTTCTGGCCATGCCTGTATGCCTTGGCGTTCTCGCCGTTCCACGTGGTTGATGTCCAAGATGCGGTGTATCATGGAGGGTTACCCTGATCCAAACTACCCGCAACAGCTATCTGGTGCTGCTTTCAGATTAGCCGGGCAGAGTTGGGGTTGGACAAATAAACCCGACATATTTGCCTTGTGTTTAGATCAGTTGTCACGGTTGTGCGAAAGCTATGTGCCAGTAATATTTTGCCATTGGCGCCGAGTCGTTGGAAATTCGCCGATAGTGTTCGGATAATTTTGCCTTTCGGGACTAACTTGACGATCAATGTGGTTTTAATAGTAAATAAAGTTGATATTTAACACTGCTTAAACATTTGCCAAAGCATCTTTCGTTTTTTTTTATTTAGGAAGAAAAGAAGAAGAAAACTTAATCCTTTATCCAGACAGTATGAGGCGCCTCCCCCGCGGGTGGTCCCTATCGGGCCAAAACACCATCACCAGGCCCCTCGATGTTGTCGAAACTTGGCTCCACCGCATGGTCGCCGGCGGCGGTGCACGACTTAACCGCGACCCTTTCGCCGTCACGCTCCGCCTGAAGCTCAAGTTCCCCAGCTCCGTCTCCGACCCTGCCCCCTACCTCCGGCGCACCTGGCTCGTGGCGCGTCACCTTCACCCACAGCTAGGAGCGCTGTACCCTTCTATTTCGGCTGAGGAGAAGAATGTCACCATCGGCCCGCTCGACCCCGCCGAGTGGTTGAAGACGTCCTTTGTAGAGCACAGCGGGAGTTCGGCCGCGTATAGGGTCGCAGAAGATGCCGTCAGCCAGTTCCAGCCAACGCCAACCGCAACTGCCCATTGGTTGCCCGGCACTTCAGAGTTTCTCATTCGTACATCGCATCTACGGCTGGACGGTATGGGGTTGTTCAGGTTAACACACAGTTTCATGACATCGTTGGGATCTGTTACGCGCCTGGGTCTGGATGTTGACATCGACTCGTATCCTTCAGACATTAAGAATCCCACTCCGAGTCCCGGAATGGGCGATGCGACCAAGATCAAGTCTGACACGGGCTCCACCCCCGCGTATATTCAGAACGCCATCGACGGTTTCATCAGTCAATATGAAAAGGGGAAGCCGGGTATTGCGCTGCCCATCCGAGAAGGGTCTGAAAAGTCCATGCCTGCGAACACCCGCCGCCTCTCATTCACGCTTGGGGCGGCTACGACGAAGGCTATCAGGAAGGCCTGCAAGGCTCACAATATAAGCATCGCGGCGGCCGTGCAGACGTCGCTTATTCGGGTTGTGGCGTCGTTCCCACAACAGTCAGCAGCCACCGACTTGCTTATTCGGGTCGCCACGGACCTGCGCAAGCTGCTCTCCGCCGAATACAACGACCCGGAGCACGCGATGGGCTTGTATGCGGCCTCGTTCCCAAAGTGTATTCCCAACGGCCTGGATCCCAGCCTGACTTTTGTCGAGCTCGCGCGAAAGATCCACTCGGTCTACGCAACCGATCTGGCCAACATCGCCAAGGATGACGAGGGCAAGCCGGTCAGCTTTCTCAAGATCCTCGAGCCCTATCTGGATCGTGAGATGAAGCTCCTCGGAGCACTGCCCCCAGACTCCCCCATAAAGCGGAGCCCGGGGCTCAGCAGCGTCGGGCTGATTGAGAACTTTCTCCAGCGGGAGTACGCCTGCGGAGAATGCGAGGAGGACAAGGTCCAAGTGGAGGATATATGGGTTGCGGTGGACAACGTGGGCCAACTGCCGACGTTCCATCTCTTCACGTTCCGTGACAAGATGACGCTGCAAGTGTGCTTCAACGAAAGCTACTATGACGATGAGTTCGTGAAGGGAGTTCTTGGGAAATTGAAAGACGAGCTTCTTAGTGGGTTGGTAATCTAGTATGTAACATCAACGGAGTTGCGGTGAATATCCTGTTCAGACTGCATGGAAAAGAGGCAAGGAATTGAGACTGTTGAGGGAAACATGTTTAACGTTAGCGTTGTTCAAAAGGGTCACTCGACTCTGCTGATCAATGGCCTCGACTCGGGCGATCTATTAAGTAGCGGTGTTTTTCGGTTCTTACAATCGGCAAAGGATGACGTCTTCGTAGCTACGAGGCGTCCTAGTTCAAATGCACCCGCCCGATCATGGCCCATGGTTGAAATGTCGTTCACAGAGATCATGACCAAAAAAGGAAAAGAAAAAGAAATAAACAAAAACGTGCAGGGTTAGGTGGAGGGTGTGCGTCTATCCCCTCCCCCTCCCCCAAGCTCGAATAGCTTCATCGTAACCTTTCAAAGTCTTACAACTGTCAAGCCGACTAGGGCGCTTGGCCGTTTTGCTCGAGCTCCCTCTCTAACCCTTTCAAGACTGTTGAGCCGCATGCTAAGCGCATGCTCCGGGCCTACGCGGCTGCCGATCGCAGGCGCATTGGCGGCGTTATTCCCTTTGGCCGTGCCAGATTAACTTTCGGGTTCGGGGGATGTTCAACTAGGGCAATGTCTGTTCATCACGACCTCACAGAGGTGCCCGGGAACAAGAAAAAAAAAGAACTAGCTTGTTGGTTTGGTTGACGAAACCAGAGTCATGGCGTCGGCTGAATCAGGCAAACAGATGGCCCTTGCATCTGCTGTGTCACGCAAGGGTGCGTACGCAAGCTGATGCCAACATTTAATCTCTTGTCCTTCTTTTTCCTTTTCTTTTTTTTCTCTTTCAGGCGGTGGGGCGAACTGCATGGCCCGCGATGCCCTCGCCCGCGAGACCCGTAAAAACCGGACAAGGCCGTGGAAATTCAGGGACATGGCATCGTCATCGGATGCCAGGGCTGCAGCGCATTGTGCACTGTCGTGGGGACGGCGCTCGACTCAGGGCCAGGTCGGATATCTGACAGGTCAAGCGCCGGGTCGACTCATGTTTGGTGGACGGTGCGCAGGACCGCGAGGGCCCGCTTTCGCGTACCGGCGCCGTCGTGATGGGCCGGCCGCGACGGACCCGGAGATTTATTTGGGCTTGGAGGCCAATGCCATGAACATTGCGCGGATCCTGCCTTGGGCTGCTGCTCGATAGTGTTGCGACTTCTCCGGCGCGGTATATTAAACCGATCCACACAGCTGAAAGGGTCCTTCCGTCATCTGAAACCAGGTCTGGGCGAGTTAATTAGGCCTAGTCCTAGATATATTGCCCCCAAAAATATCGGTCAAGCTATATTGAGATTCGCGAGTCGCTGACGACGCGCACGCCGGGGTGATGCCGGTTATGCAAGTGAAAAAGGTGAACGGGAAAGGGGGAAATGGGCATGCTTTCCTGACGTAGGATAGGCAAAAGGTGAAAAAAAGCAAGTGATGCTTAAACCGATAGGTTTCATTAAGCGACGGCAATCATCGCTGGGGGGGGAGTGCCCACTCCAAAGAAAGACAGGTCGATCAGGCTAGGGTTCAACAATGCGGCCTTTGCGTATTGAAAAAAAAAAACCATCTTTTGATCGGCTCAAACAAGGACTAGTTGGCGAACAGACTGAAAATCACATTTCGGAATCGAAACCGAACTCGAACCCTCCTTGTCATGGCGCACTACAACCGTACATCGAAATGTCTGTTCAGCGCACCGCGACCTGATACGCCGTACGTGCATTGGATGACCCATCAGAAAGCTGACCCTTGAGCAGGACAGGGTTCAGGACGGGACTGGGAATAGAGAGAAAGAGGGAGAAAACAGACAGACAAAACAAACAGTGGGTTCCTTTTTTTTTTTTTTTTTAGGAGCAGCCGGACTGTTTCGCAGGGTTGATGCTCTCTCGCAGCCGCACTGCACAGTACATGAAAACCCCGAACAAAAAAAGAAAACATGGCAAGAGAATCCCCACCCATGATGATATGCCTCCGCCAGTGTACCTAGCACGCCTTGCTTTTGCGGAAACAGGTTCCCATCTTCGCAAACATTTCCTTTGGGCTTCCATACACGCCGCCGTGAGGCAGGGGGGAGGGGTAGGCAGCACTGAGGAGAGAGTGAGAGAGAGAGGGGGGGTGAGGGAGCTATCGAAGCCCATGCATGCCATCCACCACCACCACAACAAAAGCACCTCCCAGCATGAGAGTCTTATGCATGATGGACCGTCGAGCTTGGCAAGAGAGCGAAGGATTGAGAGGAAGTGAGATGCACACACACGCACACCATAGACTAAACACATACATGCACATTTGCGCCAAAGGAAGAAGGAGTCAGGATGACTGTTCATCTTAATCCAAAAATACGTTTCTTTCATCAATTATCAACTAAACTATGTGCAGAGAAGTAGTTCGTTCCGCCGAACACCCCGGAGGAGTGTCCTGCCCATGTCCCAACGCCCGCTGTCTAGTCCATATCCTGTCCTTATCCCGGTCAGTTCCCAATTTCCTTATGCATGCTGCACGCCACTGCTGTTGCTGCTGCTGCGGCATGAATGCATCCCCCAACAATTACCACCTGAAATCCCCGCACTTCACCCATGGTATCATTTTATCCCACCCTGTCCTGTACGTTACCAAGAAAGAGAAAAGAAGAAAAAAAAGAACAAAATTTAAATCCCGGTCCCGATTTACTGAATGTTGTAGCCGATGACGTACATGCATCGCTCCGTGTTGCCGTTGCAGTAGCCGTGGAAGACGAGGGTGCCAGGGGTCTCGGTGCTTGTGCCGCCGCCCGGGCCCTTGAGTCCGAGGGCCGGCGACGAGAGCAACGGAGCTGGGCCCCGCACGTACTCGCCGGTGATGGAGTCGGCGACGGCGTACTTGACGTCGTAGTTGTCGTCCGTGTACATGTGGCTGCTAAAGAACAGGAGGTAGCGGCCGTCGTTGAGCTTGACCAGGTTGGGGGCCTCCACCAGCGGGCCGTCCTCCGACTCGATTCTGTTCATGATGGTGACTGGGTCGCCGATCAGCGTCGATCCGTCATCCGCGTCCACCTCTTGCAGGTTGAGGGGCGTCTCGCCGCCCACCGCGTTGCCGTCGACCTTGTAGACGATGTACCGCTTGCCAGTGGCCTCGTCGTAGAACCCAGCTGGGTCGATGGCACCTCCCTGGGCCGTCGGGCAAATCAGAGGGCCGTCATCCATGGTGAAGGGCCCATCGCTGGTGTTGGATCGCGCCGTGCCAATGCAGTGGCCACCCTCGGGTCGCTCACCGGAAAAGTACATGATGTAAGTCTTGTCGCTTAGCAGTCTCACATCAGGCGCCCAGTAGTTGGCGCCCGAGGTCCATCCCTTGTCGGGGAGGGCGTCTTTGGCCAAGACGGTCCACGGCCCATAGGGATCTTTGGCTGTCGCGACTTGGATGTTGTATCCGTTGCCGCTGGTGGCATAGGCCATCCAGTTACCGCTCTTGTCATGGACGAGACCGGGATCAGGGAAGTTCTGGTTAATTACTGGCGCTAGAGTGCCGTTGCTCTCTTGCCGCTTCTGCCGGGTCGTTTTCGACCAGTCAAGAGTCAGAGTCAGAGGTGCAACCTTGGAAGAGGGTGTCGAGGTCGATGTCGAAGCAGAGGCAGTTGACGAGACCGCCCTCTTGTCGACTGGAAGTCCCATAACGGAAGTAGATTGACTGAGCAGGAGGAGGGAAGAGAGTAGGAGGCTCTTTGAGCCAGCCACGTTGAGCATTTTCTTCTTCTTGTTGATGCGAGTTTGTCGATCTGAGGTATAGATCAACTCGAGTGATTGGATCTCAAGTCAAGAAGATGTAGTAAAAGATATCAGAATATGAAATCAAAAAGAAACACACACCAAACTATTGATGGTGTTTTTTTCGTTGTTTGATGAGATGTCAAAGACTATCGAGGCTTGCTGTCAGTTCCTTGGTGAACTGCCTTGTCTTCGAGGTGTGCTCTCGAAAACCACCGTCCTCCCGCGTCGTCTTTATATAACCATCCGTCCAGAACGGCTCGAGAGCCTAGCCACGACCCCCTAACCTGCCAAGCCGACACCGACTCCATCCAGTCCCTCTCAAAAAAAAAATAAACGCTCAATGCCATCTTGGGCCCCCATCCCGACCTCGCTCTCACCCCCCCCCCTCCAGGGTCAAGGGGCCCGAACTATTAGCCCACCCCTGGTTGCGGGCCAGCCCATAGTAAGGACGGCTACTAGGTGCTGGGTTCAGGCACGAGCGCAGGCACGGAGACCGCAGACGCACATGGCCGGGAACGGGGCAGCTGGCAGTCCCCACGTCACGGGGATGAAAAGAAAAGGCACCGAAGCCACAGAAGAAAACCATGTTGTCTTGGCGAGGCTGTGCCATGCAACAGGAGCTAGCTACCACACACCAGTGTGGTTAGGAAGGCGAGCAAGGGGAACAAACAGGAGGGAAGAAAAAAAAAAAGGAACCACATCCTCGGGGCAGCGCCAGTCACAGCCGTCCAAGTCACCACCATAACCAGGATGCAACCTCTTAATTTTATGCGGTGAAAGGGCGTGGGTGTGGTTGGCATGTGCAAGTGCGGACGATGTTCTGCTCATCCCGCCGCCGGGGGCATACAGCACACGGCCATGATGGATCCCCCTCCCAACCAACCAGCCAGCCAGCAGAACCCCAACCCCAATACACGTCGTCCAGTCTTGGCATGCGCCGCAGGGAACGGAAAAAGAAATGGGAAGAGAGAGCAAGCGATGGCTTAGCCTCGCTAGGGCTGAGGCAACGAGCCTGGTAGGATTCAGATCTACAGTACATCCATCCCATCATGGGGGGCCAGGAATAGCAAAATGTCGTCACAATTGCGACGCAGCATCTACCGGGTGAGGAATCGGCCGAGAGGCACGGGGTGGGAGGTTAAAACAAAAAAAGGAAACAAGCCGAAGGGAGAGAGGTGCCAGAAACCGAACTATCGGCAGGCACGGTGGCGGCGCCAAGGCGAGCTGGGCGACAAACGATGGCGGTCTCAGGCCAAAACGTCCTAGGGCCTGATTTGCGCCCTCATCAGGAACAAGGCACAGCCGTTGTGCGCTGTCTTGGAATATGCAAGTCAGTGAGTTGGGTGTTTGGCTGCTCTGGCTGGCTGGCTGGTTGGACAGCCCCAAGGCGTCGGATCCCTGTTTTGGGCGACCTAGAGAGGCGCTCTCATTTACTAAGCCTTGCAGCGCGCCGTTGTGTGGTACCAACAGCATCCTTCTGCATCCCCCATTTTTCGTCCGTCATCCGTCACGCCGCAGCGCACCTCAGCGCATCTCAGCACCGAGCAAGCAGCCAGAAAGCGCATGCAGTCACCGTCCCCATATCTCACCCCCCGCGCAGGAGAGAATGGCACTCAGCTAGTCAGTCTCTTCCCCCCTCCCCCCTCCCCCCGTCCTGTCTTGTCTGGTCTCGGCTGCCAACGCATGCATTGCCCACATGGCGTATTGTTTCAGACTGATGGGGCGGCAAGAGCCTCAACCAACAGAAGCCGGATGTGGCTCAGGCTCTGAGAGACTGGTCTCGGCACTGGCTTGCCTGGTGTGCCTGGCAGTCCAGACTCGTCCTCTCTCCCTCGCAGCATAAGTCGGCATTGAATTGTCGTCCCGATGAGGGAATGCTGCTAGTTACACTCGGGCCAGTCGTGTCATTCATCCCTGCCCGCCCACCGATAATCCCAGACACCTATTTTCTGAATCAAAACTACGGGGTTGGCTGCACAGAGAGATAATCGCAAACATCCCTCCGCAGTGGTCCATCCAAAGTGGAACGCACTTTCGCACGGGACTTGCAGAGCAATGCTGTCAGACAATACTCTGTTAGTCCTTCTCGGCTTCCCGGGTCTTTCCTGTTCTCTCCCTCCCCATGCCTTACCATGCCTTACCATGCCTTACCATGCCTTACCATGCCTCACCCTGCCATACTCTCTCTGCCTTACCCTGCCTTTGCATTGCCTACCACTGGCTACACCGTGCATTGTGGATGGGTTGGACGTGGATGGGATGGACAACGACGGGGTTGCGCCGAGCAACCACGGTCGAGTCAGTTTGCCTTGGATGCGTTGTTCACGTCGCGAGGTTGGGTTACTTTTCTTATCATACTTTTTTTTCGCATTGAGTACCTTCATCTACTCCTACCAGGATTTTCGAACCAAACGCCAGATGATTCCCCATAAACTGTCAAGTGGAATAAAAACCAGAAAAGGAAAAACAACGGAGAGAGTATGGTACAGCACGCACACCGCCCCATATCAACATTACCGACAGCCATGGCATTCACGTGTCGGGGCCCCTCAATCGCTATCCTCGTCCGACTCTCCCTTGGCCGCCTTCTTGGCCGCCTTGGCAGCCTTCTTCTCCGCCTTTCGGCGTTTTCGCTCAGCCTTCTCCTCGGCAGTCTCACCCTCGTGCTTCTTGCGCTTCTTGTCCTTGCCGTCATCAGCAGGTGCGGGCGAAGAGGCATCGACCTCCATCTTGGAGTCGTCAGCAGCCTTGGCGGGGGTGGCGGGAGCAGCAGCAGCAGCAGCAGCGCTGGTGTCGTTGGCGCTGTAGTCCTGGTACTCGGAAGTCCACTTGGCAGGAGTGGCATCGTTGGGTCGGCCAAACTTGTCCAGCTTGCCGTCGGCCTTGAGCTTCTTCTTCTCCTGGGCAACGGGACCAAGACCCCATCGGCGGGGGTAGAGGTCACGCTCCATGATGCATCGCTTGACCTTGGCAACGACACCGTGGTCGCAAGTGGACATCTCGACAGTAGACATCTGGGCAATACCCAGGGCAATGGCCTCACCCTTGGTGGTCATGAGAACAACCTCCTCGTGGTGCTCAATGGCAGCCTCTGCATTTTTTTCGTTAGCGCTGATCCACACCATTAACAGAATCCTAATACAACATACCGTAGCGGAGGAGACCAGGAAGCATGAGCTTAGCACCGTAGCAGACAGCGTTGACAGCGCTGTCCTTGACAACAAGTCGCTTGTAGCCAGTAAGGAGCGTCTCGAGGGGGGAGATGACCCTGCGGAGGTAGGACTCGTCGCGAGTGTTGTCCATGGTCCACTGAGCGTCGAGGACGTCGTGAAGGGTGACAAGGCCCTTGCTCTCGTCCATGGCACCACTTCGCACACGACGAAGCTCCTGCATGTGTCCACCAACACCGAGAAGGAGACCCAAGTGAACGCAAAGGGTTCGGATGTAGGTACCGGCCTCACAGCTGACCCAGAAGACACCGAGGTGGCGGTCATTGTCAAACTCGATGAGCTTGCTCTCGTAAATGGTTCGGATACGGAGCTGACGCTTGACGGCAGAGATCAGAGGAGGGCGCTGGAAGAGCGCACCGGAAAGGGTCTCGAGGGCGCGGGCGAACTGAGCCTGGCCGCCGGGAAGCTTGTCATGGAGGCGAATGACAGCAACGTACTCCTTTCCAGCACCTTGTTGAGACTTGACGAGACGAGTGGCACGGTCAACGCAGACAATCAAACATCCTGTGACCTTGGGGTCGAGGGTACCGCTGTGACCGGTCTTCTCGCATCTGGAAAGTAAAAAAAAAAAAGTCAGCAAAAAACGCTGCAGATCGCGACGGACGCGGGAGAGGAATTGACGAACCGAAGAATGCGCTTGACCCAGGCGACGACCTCGTGACTGGAGGGGTTGGAGGGCTTGTCCAGGTTGATAACACCAGAGCTGATGTACGACTTGAGGTCTCGCTTCAGGGGCGAGCAGCCGTTGGGGATGGGAGTAAAGTGTCCCGTTCGCACAAGCACTGCAGCCAGTCAGTCAGTTGCAGGTTCTTCCAGCGCCATCCGCGCCTCGAATTGGGCATGCTCGGGGCATTGCACTCACGCTTGTCGTAGTTCTTGAGGAGCAGAGGCCACATGCTCGTGTCAATGGCAGGTGTCACGGCCTGCGGCTTGATGGTGTACTCATCCTGCTCCTCTCCCTTCTTCTTCACAACCGCGAGTTCCTTGGACATGATGGGCGGGTTGTCGTTTCAATCGTACGCGATAACACGACGTCTGATAATATACCGGGCCAAAGCAAAAAGTGTGCTTCTGGCGAGGGAAGGAACGGAGGTGGTCGTGATTTCCTCGTTGTCTGCCCGGTTTGGTGGTTGGAAGCTTCCAAATTTTTTTTCGCGGTCTGTGGGGACAATTGGAAAAGGCGGAAAGCTGCGAGGCTCTGTGGCGCTAGCGCCCCGCTATCCCTATAACAGTAAAGTGTGGTCACTCGCCACACGTTCCAGCCACATGTAGCCTTGTTTTTCCGGCCAATTATCATCCGCCGCCGTTTTAAGTGGGTCAACGACGAGATGACAAGAAAAAAAACAATGGGCAAGGCACAAGGCACGAGACACGAGGTAAAGTTATTTTATCGTCTCACCAGCCCTAAATAAATGAGTCTAGATAAGCGAAAGCCACTGATTAAGAGCACTCGGCTTCTTGCTTTAGAGTCGAATAGCTGTTTTCTCTTGTTCTCTGACGAGACTTCGCTACGTCTCTTCTGTCTTCACTGCTGTTCCACTCCTTAGTGGAAGTTGACGAACCATTATCATGACTCCTAAGTTCACGTGTGCATCCGCTACAATCACGGGTTTCATTGGTCAAGCACTGCCCGTCCCGAGATCCCCGGATTAATTGTGGAATTGGGTCTTTTGAGAAATCAGATACACTACTTTTTCCGGCCTTTTCTTGGAGCTACCCTATGGTTGGCGTTCTATTTTTTATTCAACCCAGCACAGAGCTACTGTAAAACCTCGTGTTTATAATATTGCTATCGACCCTTGGTGGATTTCATTTTTTTTTTGAGTATCTCGTGGTTATTTTCATACCCCAGGGGTCTGCTCCGTCTTTTTACCCTAATGTTGTAAGCTCATATGTGCTCATTGCTTGACCACAAATATTTTTACGCGCCATGATAATGAATGGATGCCAGTCTAAACCATTTTCGAAGAGCAACCCAGAGTCTAGTCGATCTAATTACCATAAGAAACCGTCGGTTTTTCATCACCAAAAATTATAAGAATCTCCTTTGTTTTTTGTGAGGGAGGTCACCTGTCATATCCCATGATCCCATCTCCGGATTTCCATATCCGACCTCGTCTGTACCCCTGCCATACTTCTTTCAGTTGTTCCACTGCCCCCATAACATGTGGAATATATAGGCAGCTGCAGTTATGACCCAACCAACAAAACTATCCTTCGAGTGGCTCCCAGTGGAGATTATTGTACGCATCGTGTTGTCCTGCGACTTAAGCCGGGATATTGCCGCAATTGCCTCGACATGCCATCATTTTCACCGGATCGCCAACCCCTTGCTGTATGAGCGCCAGATCTCAGATAATGATTACCATGTCGTATTCTGGGCGGCAGGGAAAAACCGTATCGCGACGCTGCAGCGTGTCCTGGATGTTTTCAAGCCAGGCGACCATGGCTTCAATGTCTGGTCTTATTGGAAAGGAAAACCGCGGTACCACAGTGGGCCAATGCCTACCGAGACCCGACGAAGAGTGTCGTCGTACTTGGCTCCCATTCATGAGGCGGCGGAGTCAGGGGCACTGGAAGCCGTGAGATTCTTGCTGGATCATGGGGCTGACGTCAATGCACCCTCACACTGTTTCTCCCTCGAAACGTACCATCCTAACGAATATGCATGGTTTCTCGACTTCAAGGACCGAGCAAATTTCGACACTCACGGGCTTGTCGAGTTCTCGCCCCTCATCACATCAATTATAAACAAAAAACCGGACGTGTCTGAACTGTTGCTCCGGTCAGGTGCCTCCACCCAGATTCATCTTATTCGCAGTGGCGAGGCTTGTGGCACAACGGCGCTTCACGTAGCTGCGGCGGTAGGTGCCGCTACCATCGTGAAACAGCTTTTAGAGGGAGGATATTGCACGCCTGACGAGCCGGACGGGGCGGGGTATCCTCCATTGCTGTGGGCGGCGATGAATGACCAAGGGTACCCGGCCCTGCAAGCACTGGTAGACGGTGGTGCGAATCTTGATAGCATCATACCAAGTGGCTTGGCCCCAGGGTCCCGTCATTCCATGGTTTTTACTCTCACAAAGCGTGGGCATCCGGGAGCAGCAGCCAAACTCATTAAGCTGGGAGCGTCTCCAGACGGAGTTAAGCCAGGAGTGGTTCAAGTGCCAGGCCTATGAGCCAGTCCTTTGACAAGTATTGGCTTGGGTAACCCGCTGGATTATTGTATTTTTACTCATCCTACGAAGCACCTCTCTACGTTAAGAATTGCCAGTACTATCAGCAGCCCATCTGCGGCAAATGACTAGTCAGAGGTCAGCGTGCTACGTCTCGTGGCGCGCCCCACTTTGGTCTGACAAGATATCCACACGATGAGTGAGTCTGAAAAGGCTTTGGGCATTCTTCTCGCCTCACCTACAATTTTAAAGAATGGCTCACCAGGCGCACAAAATACCATGGAACACACTGGCTTCGACTCTCAAGGTGAAGGATGTCAATCGTTGCCAACACGACGCGAATAATTTCCATGCAAGAAGGCAGTTGGATCGTGGGAAAAAGTGGACTTACTTTGCCAACGCCTTCGTCAGCAATGCGCTGGACCACGCTCGCTGCGAGCGGGAAAAATACCCCGAAACTTTTGATCCTTTAAGAGAAGAGGAAGAAGTACTGGGAGATGAAATTTGCAAGAAGATTAGTGCAACTGTCTACCGTTGGCGGCTCGACTATACGGAATGCTACGAGTTTGGACCTGTCCAAGGACCGCCTGGAAAGGAGCTCTGCCAGCATATGGGCAAGGAGGACGAATGCGAATGCCCCTTGCCCTTCAGAGAGAGGAAAATGTCTTCATTTCTAAGAAAATATACCTTCAATCACTGCTACAAGTTTTTTGAAGTCAATAGAGACCCATACTTCAACGTCGAGGTCGTCAAAACACTGCTTCTTTATGGCGAAATGGAAACAATACTACGAATCTGTGACCATCCGGATATTGACTTGAAAAAATGGTGGGAACTTGGTCGGTGTGTTTGCGAAAGACGAGATGTGGGATGGGATATGATCTGTCGGCTAGCTTTGGATGCCTACATCATGCTCAACGTGATATATTGTTTCCCAGACATGTGGGACGACGCTGGGCAGCCCATCGACAAGTACACCTCTCTCAAGGGATATCAATATCTTGTTCGCCGCTGCACTAAATCCGGACGGTCGTCTGAGATTCCCGCGTACCCTCACAGACAGTTCTTTGGTATCGAGGAGGATCAATTCCGCACCAGGCCCAAACCTGCCAACCAGGGGCGCTGGGGATATCTCATTGAGGGTCGGATCCCGAAGATGGCCTACTACCCTTATGGGTTAATTTCATATGAGGAATTCTTGTCTTTTGAAAAGCAGACTACCTACCTCCCTCACTCTATGGATGTGTCGCATGTTCGGTGGATCCTTTGCCAAAAAGGCCTTCCGGTGGAATTGTGCAACTCTATCCTTAACGAGGCATCCTACAGCCAAAAACGCCGCTTACCCATCTCGGGTCAACCATTCCACCCCGAAAACCGTGCCGAACTGGGTCAATACCTCAAATATTGCTGGCAGCTGATTGTAAGATGTACAATGATGGGAGAGGCTCTCGGGATGAACATGGAACACATGCTGGATGATATGGTGAAGGAGAGCATGGATGGGCTTTTCGGCTGCAAATGCTTTAAGTCTTCCGAGTGGAACGACAGGGAAGACGGGGTTTCTCATCTCGTATTTGTATAGCAATCCAAGTCACAGAGGGGTCCTGTGTGATGGAAGAAGTTGCGAGGCGAGCACTTATAATTGGAAATATATAACCTGATTAATTTTACCAGTACTTACGATGGATAATAAGAAATGATTATTGAGTAAAAATAATGTGCATAGTAAGCAAACGACGTAAAGAAGCAAGCAACCATTGACACTACCCCTTTGAGTGCTGACCCCCACTTGGGTCATGAGCCAGGAGTGCAGCTGATAGAGCTTCAAATTGAAGGTACATCAGTTCCCTGTTAAATTTGGCAATGTCATAAGTTTTAATAAATGGTGGATTTACATAGAGTTATATGATTCCTCAAGTCACTGGTATCGCTAGACACATGAGGTAGACAAATAGTAAACGAAGTCTACACCGTTCCGAGACATTTCCGTTTAGACAGTCTCATAAATCCCCTTTATGTCGTTGGTTGAGTAGTTTGTTCCCTTTGCACCCTCCCTGCTCCTGTAACAAACTCTGCCTAGCCTTCCCTGCCGATTTCTTCTGTGAATATGTTTTTTTCAAGCGCCACCCCAGTTAATGGCGAGGGTGGAATCGTTAATCAGCCTTCTCGTGCTGGTGAAATACTATCAATTGAGCTTGCGAAACCCGCCAATCCTT
The DNA here is from genome assembly GCA_020623665.1 of Calonectria multiphialidica. NCBI lineage: Eukaryota > Fungi > Ascomycota > Sordariomycetes > Hypocreales > Nectriaceae > Calonectria > Calonectria multiphialidica. Next base: position 15,670 of record JAHVYC010000224.1, read on the forward strand.
TGCCTCTAGGAAACCCTGAGCCAACAGATATCGACTCTCTTTATGTTGTTGGCCGCGTCATGAGTGACGCAAGAAGGAGTGGGGATAGAAGCCAATATCATTGAAGCCTGGCCTATCACCATGCAACCCGTGATGAAGGTTATGATTGCAGTTGATGGTGCCGAGAAGATGGCCATTTTAAAGCTTTATGATCGTCGATTTGGATCAGACCGGCAAAGAGTAGAATATACTCCAGACCGAGAGAACGCCTTTCAGGGGTATATTCTCTCTGGCAAGGCTGATGCACTTGTCAAAGATCTACAAGCAAAAGAGGAGGTAGAAAGGCCTATCAACGAAGGCCAGTCCTTGGAATTTAAGCCTCATGAAGAAAACGAAGAAGAAGATTTACCCGAGTGGGAAGAATTTGCTCAGTCGGAAGTAAGGACTTATTTTCTGAATAAACTGGCTTATAACAGTGAGGTTGATGCAAACAATCAACTTAAACCTCTACAGGGCCAATGCATTCCTCAATGGATCTCATCAGTCAAGAGTGATTCTATTCCTAATCCTAAGAACCTCCTAGCATCTTATTTTGAGGTACCTGGCGTTTTTATTGAGTACGTTTCTGAATTTTTAATTCGCGACCTAGTGGAAATATTGCCAAATGAACCAAAGCTTTGGGACGACATTGTTCACGATGCTGTCAAAACAACCAAGCTAGTTAATTATGGAGGTGTTTTTCACGGCGACTGCCAATCGCGGAATTTTATTGTTCAACCGGTTGGTCGACGAAAGGATCAGACTTTTTGATTGACTTTGCCCAGTGCTGCTTTCAATCAGAGTACAAGGATACTGATAACCCGGGGGATGATTGTTAAAGTAAGCCAATCCCAATGCTGGCAACGACAATGCATGTAACAGCTGTTATCAAATGAGCAGAACTAAAAGCCTAAAGTTGCACTGTCCGAGTGGTTAGTTCTTAGTCGTATCCGAAATTGCAATCTAGGATGAGAGTAAAACTCTAGGAACTTCAGGAGCCTAAGGGAATTGAGTGTACATCACGCCTTTTACACGGCATTGCAAGGCAGAATAGCAATGATGCAAATGCTGACACAAAATGCAAATGCTGTTGCGTTGTAATTCTTGCTTGTCTAGGTATCGGCCATGGATGCCACGTCATCTTACTATCATTCTCCCAATGGGACTGTAACCGAAGTGCTGAGCGTCTGCACATGGAATGGTTATCGGGCAAAACAATGCCCCGGCTATTCATTATATCATTTGCTGAAAAGAAAAGTGAGGCTTGCAAGGCATATTGAAGGTACGTCTCAGGTGTTGAATGAGTGGCCATCCCATAAAGCCACTCGAGAATCCACTTCAGTGGAGCAGTGTCATCACTCGCATTGGCACAGCATAATTTGTACCACCCAAAACAACTTCAAAATTAGTGCAACCTCCCTTCTATACTCTCTATCTCCCTATCATCATGTCTATTGCATCAACAGTTGGAACTAAAGGCCTTCTTCAACTGGGAATTTCCCTTGGTGATATAACAATGATTTATAGCCAAGGCCGTCGGCTGGGCAATTGTTTTATGACAAAGCGTAATGACGAAGATTTGTTCGAAACTTTGATGGAACCATCAGATGCCCTTATTAAGCGTAGGGGTGTCGTTGATCCAGTTCGCATGGAATCTCTTTTTCCTGACTCCCAGTTCATCTATCGCAGCGAGGAGATTAGTACGACCGGAAAGAACGTCAAAATACAGCACGGTGAACTCCAGCCTTTCTCGTGGCTCATGGTTGCCATCGTCGCTGCTTTAGACATCTGCTTGCCCCCTTCAAAGGTCCAGGACATGCTTATTGAAACGTTCGTCAATGTGCTTGATAACTCCGAGGCTGAGAGCGCCCTACGTGTGAATTTGGATCTCAACATCGAGTCATGGCGTTCAGTGGGGAAAGTCCGTAGGCTAGCTATGTGCACCGCGACTGCATACCAGAAAGCCTGGAAAGAGAAGAGTGGTGTAGATGCGATTCCTCAGCTGAACCAGTCAGAGGAACAAGAGATGATTAAGTTTCTAGAATGCCTCCTGGCGGATAACTCTCCTGAGTTTACCTGTTTCTCAGCGGCGACCTTCGCCACAGCTAGGGCGATTCAAAGATGTGGGATACATATAGTTGCGAACGGAAAACGAGTCTTTGAAGCCCAGCTTCTCGTTAAATACGCCTCCGAAGAGCCTAGCATGAATCCTATCGGGAGATGGGTTCACAGTGACGACGACCATGACGATCCTTTCCGGGCTCAGCGCGGTACGGGAACAGGGGCTCAAATGGTATCTTATCCTGCAGGCGACCCAATGAGCATGGTGCAAACAGTTCGAGCTTCTCGACAGACTATAAATAGGATGCAAGAAATGTGGATGCTGGGATCCAAAGCCGCAGAGAAGACTCCTCTTGTCCCTGCAGCCGAGTTTCCATATAGTCCAGAGAAGGAGGCTTATTACCATCTTGGCGAAGACAGCGATCCGCAAACCGAAAACTTTGACCCATACAACGCCGTAGTGGCAGCCAAAGCATTCCCGAGGGCTTCCCAAGGTGTTCTCAGCGCAATTGAGAATCTAATGGAAGGACATACGCCTCACAGGAAAGAGTGGCTGGAAACACACGTTGGCTTTGATTATCTGCTTAAAAACGAATCCGAGTTACCCAGTCACAGAGAGGAGAATATGGCTCTATGGTTGCCTTATCAGGCTCTAGTTTTGGGTTATTATTACAAACTCCTTGAGCCTTTGGTGTCTCTGGAGCGTGTCACCGATAAGAAACCATACTATTCTGGTCTTTTGGGATACGGAAGCACAACGTTTTTAGCTATGTGCTCCCAGTTTGGACAAGAGCTGCGTCGAAACCGTCAAGTTGGTCGAACTCATGTCCTGCACATGCTCGCAACTATGTACGCCGGACGCAACAAAATGTATTATCCAGATCATTCCCGAACTAACTTGGTTGGGGTCGTGGGGACTGTGTCTATTCTAACATTACCTCTCCTTCGGACATCAGACAAGCCAGAAGAACTTGCAAAATTTGTTTTAGTCGACCTGCCTGTCGTGCATATTACACCTAATGAAGAGGGTGAGATTTACGCAGCTTTGGGATCGGGTATCTCCTTTAAGCATAGCCAGGTGAATTTTCGCACGATTATTCCTCATGAACCAAATAAGCCATGGTCAATCCATTCGGCTATGGGCAAGACATTCCGGGCTGGTGGCCCCGGGATCGTTATGGTAGCTCGTTGTGAAGGGCGTTTGGTTGGTTGGTTCAGCCCCGCAGCGGCGGATGCCGTGTTTCTCAGCGAGGCATACTGTCGCGAGCGGCATTCTGACGAGGAGAAATATGTGGATAAAACAATTGTAACAGGGTTTGAAATAACAGACGAAGACTGGCAACAAGGGAAAGTGCCCAGGGCGATAACAGTCAACCCCGAGAATTCTACTGGAGTCGTGCACTCCCTGGGATGTCCCGCCTTGAGGTATGCCGCAGCAGGATTCTATGGAGGGGTCGGAGATGAAGTTGCAATTGCCACAGATGATATTGATATTGCTTTGGGAAGGGTACAGATGGCGGACAGTGGTGTTGTCATAGCATAGTATAAGCCTTAGCTTCTGTGGGCAGCCAGCTTCTTTTCTTTTTGCTTTTTGTAGCTTACTTGCGCTTGCGTATACTACCATGCAGCTTGTTATGAAGATTATTATTGCAGCTCATGGCTCTGAGAAGATGATTATTTTACAGCTCTATGATTGTCGGTTTGGATCAAACTGGTCAATAGTAGTGTATACTCTGGATCGTGAGAACACTTTTCAGGAGGCATTGGTCCATCCTTGCTGTGGCTGCATGCCGTCGGGATCTAGCTTAAACTTAGCGGGACCGCTGCAGGTGTTCCGCTCAGGCAAATTAAAGAGAACAGGGGGGCGAGTGTTCGGGCGCCGGCGCAAATTGCAACGAAGCCCGACCAAAGCGGCAGGGTGAACCACATAGTCTATTTAATGAGGTTGGTTCTCCCATCAATGGCTCCCCTTCTTTCTCAATATCCGTTTTATCGTCTCTTTAAAATAAATCCTGATCCTAACACTGGAATCATATAACAGGCTGATCATGGATGTTGATCTTGACGTTGAATTTGATCCAGTTCGATGTGCCGAACTCCACAATCAACTTCTTGCCAAGACTATTTCACATATACCCAATGCAACACAGCATGTGAAACAAGATGCCATCTCCACATGGTTAGAGGTGCCCCCAGACAGGCGACGGACTGAGATCCCAGAAGATTCTCCTCTGTTCATGTTTTTATCTTTAATTCAAAGATACGAGCCAGACGAGATTTCTTTCACGCCCGAGTATATGCAGCCTGCGCCAGTGTGGTTTGATAACGACCTATTCACGGAAGATGAGGGTCGAAGCTTCATCCTACTATACTCAGCAAATACATCCTCCAACGGAATGGATTACGGGTTCTGGTTTGATCTCGATACATGTCGCGTCATATACGGCAGTTGGCGGGAATTTTGGCGGGGTTGTGACGGCCCATTCCCATCAGATGACGAATGGGTTCCACTTGAGCTTGTTCTGAAAAAGTCCTTGAACATGTGGACTATTGACAAATTCCACTGGGGTTTGGACCAGTGGGGACAAAATGCTTTGTTGATGCGACGCTGGATACCCGCAGATCTCGATAATGCCATTGAGCAGTGGGAGCTTCTCCTTCAGGCAATTCAAGAACGACTCCCCTTTACACAAGATTCAGCCCAGGCGCATCTCCTAGACCCGCTGCCAATTGATTTGGTTGACCAGTACAACCTGAGCTCTTTAGCCAAAGCTTTCCTATGTGCTGCAAAGCGCCCCTCTTTCCGCTATGTTGGGCCCGGCATCACAACTTTTAATCCGGAATCGTTTGCGAATATCTACGGGGCGGAACTTCCCAATAGTGTCCGTTTTGAAGATAAAGAGAAAGAAGAACTTGCCTGTCTCCTTCTTCCTGCAATGCAAGGCCCTGTCCCTCAGGGGAGTATAGAGGGCCGCCGGGGGAATGAGCAGAGTCTCCGCTACAGCGATATGGTGTCAGAATGGTCCGGTCTTTACGTGGACTATGCTTTACCGGGAATACACGGGGACTGTGCAATGGTTGTTACTGCTGAAGGTATTTTCGATACAATAAGATGGGAGATGCCCCGACCATGGGGACCTCCGACGGGCAACTTGCCTCTCTTGGGGATGCTCTGGCTTTGGACTGAAATGGTGAAGACAGGGGTCTGGACAGTAAACTCTGAGGGCGTGTCCACGGAGGATAGCTGGTTCTGGGATTCAAAGACCGAGGATAATCGGAGAATTATGTGGACAAATGAGTGCTATTAAATTCAACTCATATCGCTTTGCTCATATGGCCCGATAGCCAGCCAGGAGAAACGTTTCAATACAGTAAGGTATAGCGGACATGATTAGCATTGATATATTTTCATAATTATCCGGTTATAGCTTAGCTGCTAGATTCTCTGTATCAGTTTTGTTGTGCTTGGTGGAGCCACGGTTTGGATGTCTCTGTTGGTTGGAGAACTGGGCACCGATGGTCTCTCAGAAGGGGTTTATGTAGGGCTCTCTGTGGCATTTTCACTCAACCGAGGTATGACGTGATGCGAATACTGCCGCCGTATGTTTCTGTTCGGTTCAATTGGAACGTATCCCAGGCCAGCATATTGAACTCCATGTAATGTGGGCGAGCAACCACTGATCAAACAGGAGGCCAACTACTTTCGATAATGCCCTTCCTGGAGGGACCAAAATTCTTTTACTGTTGCAACATACCTATTAAAAACTAGGCAACTTAATTTTAGTAAATCCCCTCTTCATTATAAATTATTTCTATTTACACTGTACTCATTTAGACCTCTATTGGCCATCGAGGACACTGTAACTAATAGGTCACATCAACACCAGCTTTTCGTCCACGCGTCATCATAAGGGTATTGTCTCTTCCAGCATTCAAATCAAGAGTCTGTAATTAATAGTGACTCTAATTGAGAAGTAACAGTGCCATGTTCAGAACCGCTCTTCGTCAATTCCTTTCCATGTGAAGCAGCATGAGCAGTGTCCTCGATGAGCTTGAGGTCTTTTTTGGGCAGCACTTGTTTCAAGACGAACTCGTTTGGTCTAGAAAGAATGTAAGTATAAACTGATAGAACAAAACGGGGTATCGCGAACCTATTGATGTCTTCCGAATAAGAGCCGGGACGAGGGCCAATTCCTTCATCCTCGATAATTTTCCTAACAGCCGAGTCACAAACATGAAGTATGCTCCTAACAATACTGACTTCTGCCTCATCAACTCTTTCAATATCACCGGTGCCTGGGTTTGTCATCATCCATTCAACCAAGCGGCGAGGCAACGACGACATGAAACAGAGCTGTTGGGCATCATTGTCGACCGCAACGTAGAGTTTCAGCTCTTTCGCTGTTTCTTCAATGTGTACATCGCTTGCAACAGAGATTTGGGCTGAGTCTTTGCTCTCCATAGTGAGATCAGTGAAAATGCTGGATGACTCAAAATAGCGGGCTTGACTGAGTTTTTTAGTGAGGACGTGACGGCTGGATGCTGTTTTAGTTTTAGGGCTCCCAAAATGAATAGCCGCACTATTGATAGGAGTGAGTGAGTTTTCAGAGAATGACGAAGTATAATGAAGTTACATACCGCACAAGACCCCACGCCTGGGTCTCTGACAAGCGTTTTCCCAACAATTTAGCCTGTTCAGCATCTTTGACATAACTTCGTGATTTGATATTCCATGACAAATACCGACGCTCCAAACCGGCCCAAACTAGCAGGGCTTCTAGCCGACGAATATCGTACGGGTCGAAATCAAGGATGGGAACTTTGCGCAGAAAGTGTTTTCTAAGAGTTGCTGTATTAGCAATATAGAATTCTTCCTTGATAGAGACAAAATTGATCGCGCCCTCTGTATTTATAACAGGGAATATCTTTCTTGAAACAAATGGCTCAGGATCAAACAAGTGGCCATGTCTTGTGACGATCGAGTTTAGAGACCAAAAACGGCCTTTTAACTCTTGATACGTGCAAAATTGATCTGGCGCTGTGAGCTCCTCGTAAGCAACATACGATGTGACCTTAAGGAAGTTTACAAAGAATCCCTGCAAGTCAGAATAGTGTTCATATAAATTGACCTTGCCCGGGATTGCGAGCTTGGAACACCATACACACTCCGTCAGTCGGTACCACATGAGTGAACTGCCAGAAACAATCCCGATGTGACTATTTTGTTTAAAAGAAGACCTATGCATGTGTTAATGCAGTGGGTTCATTGTAACCAAAAGCTACTCACCTCAGGTCTGCCGTTTCCTTTTCGGTAAACTCATCAACCATGTTTGCTAGAGCACTGTAATAGTCGGCCAAGAGACCTCTCCACGTAAATGAAGGTGCCTCTTCGAGCTGCTTTAGGTGTCTCAGTATAGATTGATAGTCGTCACAAATACACAATGTATTCTTATAAAAGTCCTTCAATTCCATGCTTTCTGCAGTGCTCTCTACCCAAGTCGCAGGTGGCGGAGGAACTCTGGCACTGACTCTGAAGCGCCCGAACGGTGAAAGGACGCAACTACTGGGCTTTATCCAGTCCATATTGGATAATATTAAGGAATTCGCTTCAAAAACATCCCTGGAGCCACATCAGCATTTTTATGGCCCTTATGATTGAACAAAGTCAAGCTTCATTCATCTCGCACCTAACAATTCTTTTATCACGGCTTGGATCGTCGGACCATTTGCAGGCCCCATGGATACGAAGATAGAGTTGGAGGACTCTGTGAGGAGACTCAATCCGGCCCGCGGGGTTGTTTTGTTGGATGCAAGAGAGAAGACCAAGGTAGAACCTTACATCGTCCTTCACTCCGACACCAAAGTCAGAAACCAAGAATTTCCACATGTCGAGATCTTTGGCTAATTCAGGTTCATGAAAACGAATGAATGGGAACCGCTCGTCGTCAATGAGGTGCTGTTGTTGAATAATAATGAGTCTTGGGTCAGGCAGGTAAGAAGCTGACAAAGCCAACCTCTTCTCATTTTCGCATAGAACCGGGATAGCCTTCAAACGTGCCATGGCGATTTGATTGCTCAGTACCTTGGTGCGGTCCGTTACCCACTGGCCCTTGAAGAACTCAAGGAAGTCATTAGGGCATTTCTCGGCATAATCGATATACTTTTGTGCAGGGTTGAATGCATCCATGGTGTTGTTGATGTAATACAGCAAAGGTCTCAGCGGAGCTTAAGATAAAACAAATTGGACGAGAGATTCTACTCCTGGCCTATGAAATTCGAAAAAGGAAAAAACAAATTGCGGTATTTATAGCAGACCTCGACTTTTTAATTACGTGTCTAGTAAAAAAAAAAAAAAGCACAACCAACAAACCAACACGGTTAAAAACACCGCAAAAAGAAACAGAAAAAACAAAAAAAAAAAAAAAAANNAAAAAAAAAAAAAGCACAACCAACAAACCAACACGGTTAAGACCCCTGCCACAGCTGATTACACATCCAGATAAGGTAACTCTTTCGACCAACCACGACATTTAAGTCAAGTATTGTATAATTTGAAATACTTAAAACTGTATTCAAACTCTGACACATGAGGATCACCAATGCCCAATTTTTCGAGTAATATAAAATTCTCACGTTTAGAGCATGATATAAGCCAAATGCTTGGGGGGCACTCGGAGAAAAATAGCACCTACTGCGGGAGAATCCCCACCACCATCACTCACTAAGCGTTACATATTTGTAGCATCGTTAACATCTGTCTGACCCATCCATCGATCTGGGATAGTTTTCCGTGGGGATTCCAGCAGCTACGTTGATCTTGGGTATCATCAACTTGTCCGGCCTCTCGCAGGCAACCCAATCACGTCTGACCTGGTCTAAGTCAAACCTGACCCCTCGTGCCTCTAGTTACCATAATCTTGCGGATTTGGACTAACATTACACTAGATCGAGCTCATTGACACGAGGAACACACGGCCCTTCGAACAACCTGACCAAGAACCTTCCCACACAACCTTGGATGACGGAGTAAAACGGTCGGAGAGAATGGCAGTAGATCTGATAAATTAGACGGAGCGAATCATGCAAGTATTTTTGATAATCCACCGCAGCCCTGTCTAGTGCATTGTCTACTCGCCTTCCCTTTCGTACATCTAGTTACCATTATGTCTATCATCCACTGGCTCTGTTTTTTGCCTTCTAATCATTACCATGTACTTTCGTACTCCTTTTGAGAATCTATTATATCGCAGCATCCACCGTTGTTCGATGCTATGCCTAAGTGCGGTCCCTTTCATCATCCCTCGCGTCTGAGATGCTTGGTGACAGAACCAACGTTCGCAAAAGCTTCAACAATGATAAAACGGAAGCCAGCCATTTCGGTTCGCTAACCCGCATAATCATTATGTGATTGATGCCATAGAGTGCAGATAACAACGCCTATGCCGACTTCAAGGTAATCGCTCACAAGGTGTCAGAGTTTACACAGTGCACAGGCCAGGATAGCCATCAAGTGAACCACCTTGTTGACCCTTAGCAGGATATATAACATCAGCGTGTTTGGTTTATCATCTATGCTCAACCTTGTCTCCTGAATACCATTTCCCAGATAACATGTCACCTCGTGAATCCAAGATCATACTACATCCAAACTAATAGTTTCGTTACCAGGCCATCTTTGCCGAATCGTCCACCGAGTCGGTCGACAATCTTATTCACCTGGCGACAATGGCCATGCTTCGCGATAAGCTGTCACGCTTCTTGAACAATATTAAAAGAAAATCATTGCCGTCAAAATGTCTTTCGAAGAAAAAGCAGAAGGAATGTTCGATCCTTCGACTGCCCTCTGAGTTGATCCTACTCATAATGGATCACCTTCCGGTTCATAGTCAATTTGTCTTTTCCCAAACCTGCCGGTCCACGCGAGCCACTCTCAGCAAACTCAGGTGGCCATCGAAAAGCCTATCTAGAAGCCAGTTTCTTGAATTTCTGACCAGTATCATTCATAACAACCCAGACCATTGGGTATGCGACCAGTGCACTAGACTCCACCCGTTGAACCATGTTGGACCCTTTGGAGTGGATGACATACCTCGGCCCTGTCCCCAAGGAAGGAAAAACAGCAGTTACTATTCGAATAATTATTCCATCAAAAGCTACCAGGTACAGCTTGCCTTGAAGTATACACGGATGGGAAATATCGGGGAGATATACGACAAAAGTCTTCAGCGAATTTTGGCCCCCTGCAATTACCCACCCGAATACACTAGTGTTGGCAATAATGAACTTGAGATCAAATACTCTACTTACCCGAAAATTGTGAAGGGGAGATTCTTGATCCAATCGACTTCATCTTTCAGTCAAGATGGCGGCAGGCTCTCACCTGAGTCTATGGCATGGCAAGGTACATGCCATCATCAGAAAATACTAGGTGAATCACGCAACGGCCTCAGTCATCAAATCTTCAGCCCCACACCAGGGTTGACTTCAGTTTCAGAGGACCCTACGTATGCTCTGGCCGGGACGACATACGCAGCATTCAGAACCAGAGACGACGTGGAAGTGCGGGGCTGCTGCCCCTTATGTGCTACCGACTTCTCAATCCAGGTATCTGGCAACAGAGCTGTCTTGAAATCCTGGAAAGATCTGGGCCCCGAAGGCTCGCCACTGAATCAAGGTTGGAAGGTTCACGCAAATTCAAGCAGGCCATGGGAGAAGAGTCTCGAAAATGTAGAGCCTGGCCGAGTCCGGGCATTATATGAAAGTGAGGACCGACCTACCCTGACTTAAATATTTCACAAGCCGGGTGGAACGACTCATTTCAGTGTTTGATGGACTCATTTGCGATATTTTCTCCTATTGGTTTTAGTTTGAGGGGGAATAAGCTATGCTTGAGGTTCTTTGTAATTTTGCAGAACTGCACTATCCCAAACAGCTCTATAAAATTTGAGACCGCGTGGACATACGGAGGATCGGGCCTGCGTCTCACGAAGTTTGGCTGCGGTGTCTAATTGCTTCGGGGGGCCATCCGGGCTGTGACTAGCAACAACAGAGGGACCCTTGAGAATTATATTAGTTTGAAAACTCATAATTTTCAGGAGTATTGGTTTTAAGCAAAGAGTTATTACCCCCAGATGGCCCCAGATTAGAGCAAGGCAGTATAGTCCGGTTCTTTTATTACACGCTGTCGAGTTTACACTTCTTTTCTAAAGCCCTTTGAGATGGCTTTAGATAGGTAGGGGATTGAAGTGAGTTAGAGCCAAACCTTCTTACTGAACACCACCGCAGACACCTTCGTCATTTATTGCTAGCTTCCAAGCCCCAGAGTTACCCAGAAGATCTATACCATGATTCTAGTAAAGTATGACCGCTGTCACTCTATCTTTGGCAGCGTCTTTCTTTCTATCTATATGTCCTACTTCGATAGAACAGGCGATAACCTTCTCACCTTGATCTGGACGCACATTGGAAGTCCCTGGTGCCTTTGTCTGGTGCAATCATAGCTATATCTTTGCATGGTAGGATGGTAAGAATCGACAATAGACTCCAATTTCAACATTACTACTACAGAAAGCTACAGCATTGATGAATTATACGCACAACCAGAACACGCCTCCTATTATATGATGCCAGACCGGTTGGCCCGGCTGTATGCACAAGACCAAAGCAGTTTAGCGTCGGCCAACAAGGCGAAGCAATGATTAGCAGGGGCGCTCTCGGATTGCCCTGTCTCACTTTCACTTGCCGAATTTTTGGAGAATGGAACAACCACGCTGATCCTCTTACTGCAAGAACATAGGTCTGTTTACACCAGACGTCTTGCACATACGACCATAGCTC
>JAHVYC010000225.1:536-37625 GCA_020623665.1 Calonectria multiphialidica
CAAGCGGTCAGGCATAGCAGAATAAGATAAACCTACTTATATAGACTAATAAGCCTAGGCTTACCTACTATTAGCTATAAGCTAAAGGTAAATAAAAGTATAGCTTATACTATTAAGGGATAAATTACCTATAAGCTAATAGATTATACTATAAGCTAAATAAGCCTTATTAGTATATAGGATAGATTAGTTATTTTTTATAAGGAATAGTACTAATTAGCTTTTAATATAATTTAATTACTTTAATCTAGTATTAATTATTATTAGATATAATATCCTTTATAATATAATTATATTATTTATATTTATAATATACTTAACCTCCTTATTAATATAAATTATATTAATTTTAATTAGTTTATTATTATTAGGAATTAATTAGATTATTATATATTAAAAGCTTTTATTTAGAAGGTTATTTATATTTGCCCTAAGTAATATTAAAAGAATTATTAAAATATTTATATTATAATAGAACTAAAGTAATACTAATAAAAAAGGAAATAATAATATATTATTATTACCTATTTATAGAATACCTTTAAATACTATAGAAATAATTATTAAAATCTAGTAAATATAAGCTCTTATTATATACCTTTAAAATTAAATAAATAGATAATTACCTTAATAGAAATAATAATAAGTATAAAAGGATCTTAGTAAGATCCTTAAATTACTAATACTAAACCCTTTTTATAGAAAAGTATATAATATTATACTATTTATTATTAAAATAAAAGAATATTTTTAATATTACCTTATTATACTTATAAATAAAGAAACTAAGGTTTATTATATTTAATCTTTACTAAAAAAAAATATTAAAATCTAATTTTAATCTATTTTTAAAGATTATCTTAATAATACCCTAATAATAAAGAACTAAAAAATAATTAATATTTTTACTTTATAAGAAAACTTTAAGAAAATACTTAAAAAAAACTTTAGAATTATTAATAAAAAATAAGAAGTTATTATATAACTTAAGGAACTATATTAAATAAGATCTTATATTATATACTTAATAAAATTTAAAAAAATTATAGCTAAGCTTAAATAAAATAATAATATCCTTATAGACCTTTATTACCTTAATTTTAAAATAGAAGTTAAGGATAAGATTTATAAGAAAGATTAACTAGAAAACCTTATAAAGTATATTATAATAGCTATTAAGATTAATTAATAATAATTTAAATAAAAAAAGGAATAATAAAAGGAAAAGGGATATATTAAAAATTATAATTTTTACTATTTATAAAAAAAGAAAGAATATAAGAAACAATAATAATAATCTAATATTTCTTATAAAATCTAAGTAAAATTAATATAACTTAAAGTAATATAAGGATAATAGTAATAATAATAATAAGACCTATTTTAAGTATAATATTATAATTATAGAAAAAATAAATATATAGTAAGATAATATTATAATCTAAAAAAGTAAGTATAGTTTAAAGAAATACTAGAAAATAAGACCTAATAAATAGGAATAACTAATAAATAGGAAAACTTAATAAAAATTATTATTATAATATATATAAATAGATATAATCTAATAAAAGGAAAACCTAGATAAATTAAATTATTAGGACTATATTTATATAAAAACTATAAAAAAGCTTTAGAAGCCTTTAATCTTATAGGTAGTTATATTATAGGAATATTACTAAATACTATATACTAAGAAACTACTAAAAATATCTTTAAAATAAGAACTATATAGAATTATATAATTAGATAAATTATATACTAAGGAATAATAATATTTTTATTAAAGCCTATAAAAGAATTCTAATAAATATTAGAACTTAAGAAAGATATAAATATAGTATATATAAAAATTATTATTATAATAGGAAAGGGGAAGAAGAAATCTATTAGCTTTAAACCTAGGGACCTATATATAGTATATAATAAAGATAAAAAAGATCCTATAAAATATAATAAAAATAAAATTATAATTTATATAGTAAAAATAAGAAATTATTTTAAGAAAGAATATAAAACCTTAAGAGTATTATATCTTATTAAAGCTAATATAAGAAAGGTAATAAGGTTAAGGTTAATTTTTAAATCCTTAGATATATTATTATATTTATATAAAATATATATAGAATATATAGAATATTAATAATAAGAAAATATTATTATAATAAGATAAAAAGATTATAATATTCTATAAGGATTTATATATTCCTCTAATAAAGAAATAAATATAATAAATTCTAAATATAAGCTCTTAAAATAAATTAAAAAAAAAAGAAAGATTATATATACTAAAATTAATATTTATAGTAAATAATTATAATATATAGTATATAATAATATAATAAGAAATAATCTAAGTATTATAAAAATAATTATTATATAAGTAATACCTATAAGAAGAGTATAAAAATAATTATATATACTTAAGATATACTTAAAGAATAATAAAAGACTTATTTATACTAATTTACTATATAAAGAAATCTTATAAATATATTATTATTATTATAATTATAATTAATATTATAATTAGAAAGTTACTAATAATTATTTTCTAATAAAAAAAATAAATATTATAATCCTATAAATACCTAGCTAGTAAGAACTTTAATATTTCTAATAAATAGATTAGGATAATTATAATTTTAAATAGGCTATATTAAAGGAATTTAAGAATTAATACCTAGAAAAATACCTTATAAACCTAGAATAAAGAAATAATTATATATAAAAAGAATATTTAGTTTACTTATATTATAAAATTAAGATATAATATAAGGAATATAATCTATAAATAAAAAATAATAATTATTATTTATAATAAAGTAATAAGATAATAAAATAAAGTAAAAATTACTAATAAAAGCTCTATATATAATAAAAAGCCTAATAAAAATATATAAGCTAGAATTATAAGTTAGAATTAAGGGGAAATAGCTTAATATATTAATAAACTATAAAGTATAGGAAAATTATATTAACCTAAAAATAGTAAATAATTTATAGTTACTATAAAAAATAAAAAAAGACCTTTATAAAGTATAAAACCTAAAAAGAGTATTTTTTAAATATAATAATAGATAAGTATTATAAGAGATTAATTACCTTAAAATATTTATTAAAAAAAGAAATTAAAATATTAATTTTAATATTATATTAATAGGATATTATAATATAATTTTAAGGTACTTATAATTAAAGTAACTTAACCTTTAAATTAATTAAAGAACTAGCTAAATAATATTTTTAATAAATAATAATATTATTTTAGAAGATAGATATAATTTAAATATAAAAATATAAAGATTTTTAATTTTTACTAATAAAAATAATAAAAAAATTAAGAAAAGTATAAAAATAGTAAATATCTTATTAAAAGGAATAAAGTATAAATATTAAAGTAATATATAATATATTAAAAGAATTATTATATATATAAGAAAATAATTAAAATAATTTAATAAATACCTTAAAAAATAAAAAGAACTATTAAAAGAAGATAAACTAAAAAATATATTATTAAAATATTAAATTTATAAAAAGCTCTTTATAAAAGAACTTAATATAAGATTATTAGAATATAAAGTATAAGATTATAGAATAGATCTTAAAAATAAAGTAAATACTTATTTCTTTTTAATCTATTAACTTAATAGGAATAAGCTTAATATACTTAAGGAATATATTAAAAAAATACTTAAAAAAGAATATATTAGAATATTAATATTTAAAGTAGGATACCTAGTTATATTTATACTAAAAAAGAATAATAAGCTATACTTAATTATAAATTACTAATAACTAAATAAGGTTATAATAAAAGATAAAATATTATTATTACTTATTAGTAAAATAAAGGATTAATTCTTTAGAAAGAAAGTCTTTATAGTACTTAACTTTAAAAGAGCTTATAATTTAATTTATATTAAACTAGAATATAAATAAAAAATTACTTTTTAAATAAAATTTAAACTATTTAAATATTTTATTATATTCTTTAGCCTAATTAATATACTTATATTATTTTAAAGAATAATTAATTATATATTAAAAAAGTATTTTAATATATTTATTATTTATTATTTTAATAATATCTTAATTTTCTTAGATAATAATAAAGAATATATAGAATATATTTATAAGGTTTTAAAAGCCCTTAAAAATATAAAATTATTAATTAAACTAAAGAAAAGTATATTCTATATAATAAAAGTAGAGTTTTTAGGATATTTAATTTCTTATAATAAAATATATATAAACCTAAAGAAAATTATAATAATTAAGGATTAATAAGAACTAATAAACCTTAAGAAAATATAATTATTTTTAAAATTTATTAATTATTACTATAAGTTTATTTAAAACTTTAGAAAAATTATAATCTTATTATTAGAACTAAGTAAGAAAAATATTACTTTTAATATTAAAAAGAAAGAAAAAGAAATATTTAAATAAATATAAGATTAAATTATCTCTAAACTAATCCTTAGAATATTTAATTTATTAAAATAAATTAAATTAAAAATAGATTCCTTAGATTTTATACTAAGAGCCTAAATAAAATAAAAAAATAAAAAAGGAAAACTATACCTTATTATATTTTACTTATATAAACTATATAAAGTAAAATTAAACTACCTTATTTATAATAAAGAATTCCTAGCTATTATTAATACCTTTAAAAAATTTAAATATTACCTTATAAAAAGCCTATATAAGATTAAAGTATTTATAAATTATAAGAATATTTTATATTTTACTATAATTTAATAACTTAATAAAAAATAACTTAAATATATTAAATATTTTTCTAAATTTAACTATTAAATTATCTATAGAAAAAAAGCTAAAAATAAAAAAGCTAATATAATTAGTAAAAAAAGTAATTATAATATAAGGAAATAAAAGACTTATAAATAATTCCTAGGATATATAAAAGAAAGATACTTAGAGTAAATTCTTATTAGATAACTTAATAAAAATATAAGGAAAATAATAATATAAACCTAAAAAATACTAAAAACTATTATATATATATATAAAATAAAAAAAGGAAATTTATTTCTAATAAAACTTAAAAAAATTAATAAAATAAAACTAAAAAATAAGAAATAAGGATAACTTATAGTCCTAGATAAATTATAAGAATAACTAATATAGGAAATATATAAATATCCCCTATATAAATACTAAGGAATTAATAAAACCTTAGAATATATTAAAATAATATTTTCCTTTATATAGATAAAAAAGAAAGTTATATAATATATAAGTAAGTACTTAATATATAAATAAATAAAAAAACTAAGATATAAACCCTATAAGCTATTATAACCCCTAGAAATTATATAATAACCTTAGGAATTAATTATTATAGATTTTATTATAAAATTATTATTATTAACTAACCTAATATTAGGAAAAAAATATAATAATATATTAATAATTATAGATTAATTAATTAAATTTACTTACTATATATTATATTATAAAGTAATAAGTAAAAAATAATTTATATTTTTTATATTTAAATATATAATTAGTATATATAAACTATCTATAGAAATTATCTCTAATAAAAAATAATTATTTATATCTAGCTTTTAGTAAAGCTTAATATACTTATTAAGCTTAAATTATAAACTATTTATAGTATTTAGACTATAAACTAATAAATAAACTAAAAAAATAAATTAAATTATTAAATAATATTTATAATATTATATTAACTATAAATAAATTAATTAAGTTAAGAAATTACTTATTACTTAATTAATATATAATACTTTATATTATAATAATATTTAAATAATATTAATATATATTAACTTTAGATTTATATTAGAAGCTTATAGGATAAAGATAGAAGGATAGTTAAATATTAATATTATTCTTAAAATAAATAAATTAAAATAACTTTATAAAGAAATAAGATAAGAATTTAATATAATTAAAAAGAAAATATAATAATTTTATAATATAAAAAAAATAAAAAAATTATTTTTTTTAGAAGGAGATATAGTTTTATTTAATATAAAAAATATTAAAATAATAAGATAAAATAATAAATTTAAATATATATTTATTAGATTATTTCTAATTAAAATAAAAATCTTAGAAAATAATTATAAACTTAACTTACTAATAAAAGTAAAGATATACTTAGTATTTTATATCTTATTATTAGAACTAATAAATAATATAATAATAGTTAGTATAAAACTATATAAACTAAAAGTACTAATAATAAAATAAGAATTTATAATTAAAGAAATTATAAATATATATAAAAACCTTAATAATAAAAAAATAAAATTTAAAGTTAAATAAAAAGAATTTAATAAAATATAGGATAGATAAAAACCTTAAAAGAACTTTATATATTACTTAAAAAAATTAGAAAAATTCCTATAAATAAAAAAAAATAATATTAAGAAACTAAGGTAAGATTAAAAGGAATTAAACCCTTAAGAACTATAGATAACTTAATACTAATTATATTTTAATTAATAATATCTATAGCCCCTAATACTAAGATATTTATTATTATTTCTAACTCTATTTAATTAGCCTCTTCTAAATTATCTAATAAATTTAATTTTTAATAAACTATTTTATTTCCCTTAGCCTTTAAACTCTATTTTTAATAATAAAGATAAATTAAATAGGCTAAAACCTTATTTAATTTTACCTAAGCCTTAAGAAGCTCTTCCTTAGCCTTTTCCTTAGTAATATCTAAATAATTAGACTTTTATTTAATCTAAGATATTATAAATAATTAATATAATAAAATAAAAGACTTAACCTTAAAAGAATCTATAAGAATTTATTATTATAAAATCTATATTATAAGGATAATCTTAATAAATATACTCTAAATATTTAAATAATTTTAAATATATTATATATTAAAAGCCTTTTTAAGAATAATAAGTATAAAGTATCTTAAAAGAAATTCTATTATAAAAAATAAAATCTATAAGTATATTATACTTCCTTATCTTATAACTATAAACTAATATATTAATAAGATAAAAGAATAGAAAAGAAGATTATAAGTTTAAATTACTTATTATTATATAAAAACTATATATATTAATCTTAAGAATAAAAACTAATAAAGGGGAGATATTATATTATAATCTATATTAAACTTAATAAGAGATTAAGTAATTAGGTATAGTAAAATAAAATAGACCTATTTATATAAACTAATAAGCCTAGGCTTATTTATTATTAGCTATAAGCTAAAGGTAAATAAAGGTATAGCTTATATTACTAAAAGATAAATTACTTATAAGCTAATAAATTATACTATAAGCTAAGTAAGCCTTATTAGTATATAAAATAGATTAGTTATCCTTTATAAGGAATAGTATTAATTAGTTTTTAATATAATTTAATTACCTTAATCTAGTATTAATTATTACTAGATATAATATTTCTTATAATATAATTATATTATTTATACTTATAATATATTTAATTTCCTTATTAATATAAATTATATTAATTTTAATTAGTTTATTATTATTAGGAATTAACTAGATTATTATAATAGGTATAGCTTATTATAATTATAATATTTATAAAGATTTAGTTAATTTTAAAAGGGTAGATAAGATTACTATTAATAGCTTTCCTTTTAATAAAATTAAGGCTATCTTAATAACTAATAATAAAGTTAATTAAATAGCTTAGAAAGATAATACCTTTATATTATTTTTATTAATTATATTTATAAATAATAAAAGGGCTAATTATTAAAAAAGAAGATTAATAATAATAAAAGTCTTTATATACTTAATTTAATATTTTTTTAGTATTAAATATATTAAGCTAATTTTTATTTTATTAATAATTAGTAATTATAATATTAAAATAAATATTATTAATTAAAGTAATTAAATATAAATATATTAAAGCCTTAATTACTATATATAAAGGGGTAATTAGAAAGCTTTTACTTAGAACTTTCTATTAAAAATAGCCTTTATTAATAGCTTTATTTTATAGCTTTAAAAATAACTTAATTAAAAGTCTATTATAAATTAAATAAATTAATATTAATATATTTAAAATAGCCTTATTTAAAAATATAATATTAATATTTAACCTAAAAAATAATTTTAAATTAAAAATAAATTTATATTTATTAACTAATATAATTAGGTCTATAAAAGAAAATCTAAATATATAGCTTATTAAAGGGGCTATCTAGATTAGCTATAGCCTCTAAAAAAAAGGAGGCTATTATTAATAGTTAGTAAAAATAGGCAGTTACTATAGTTATAATATTATTATTAATAGTATAATATAGCTCTATATAAATATAGGCATTATTAGGACTTATAGTATAATCTAATTTAGTAAGGAAATGATATACCTTTTATTTGAAGCACTATGATTGGCTATGCCCCTTGGCCGTGACCTAAGTGGAGGCTTATAGCACTCAAAGGGATAGCCAAGCAAATGGCCTGATGAAACAACTCTGGATTTTCTCGTGCCTGTATCATCCACACCGCTTCTCTACGATGGCCCTCTAAAGACTTCTTTCACTACCAGAGGGAATTTCCTTCTTATCTTACGCCAGCCGGCTCTCGAGAACACAAAAATGCCGGACGGGAGTGCGTCTAACACCTGATATCCACTATGAAATGGAGGTGGTACCAAAACACCAAAAGTGGCCTCACCTTATCTTAAGAGATATCGTTGATAAACAACGCAAATGCTTTGGCCTCTTTCAACGCCAGTCTCTACCTTGTTCTGACACGCCAAAGGGTGGCCGGCCTTTGGATCCCAGGTGTCATCCCATATCTCACCAAACGCCCGCAGTTTCTAGTTCTTATCTGTGGCACGATGACGCACAAACTTTATCGTCTCACGGCCTCTGACGGCTCATGCTCTGCACGTTGAAGAATAATTATACAGCGCGTCGGGATAGCCACGTTGATAAAACGCTCGGCGTCGCTTAAAAACGTACGTCTGTTGGTGCAGTCTAGAAGCGCAGAAGAAGCCTGCACGGAAAGCCAATTATAAATAACCCACACTGCGCCGGCAGCACGATGCCGCGTCTGGCTTATTAAAAGACGCCGCCGTGATGCAATGCGGGTACATCGTTGCGTGCTCCGTGTAGGGCTGCATCTCGGCCAACGGCTGAAGAACATTACACTACGCGGATTTCTCATCAAATCATACGACCGGGAGAGTGAATAAATAAAGCGATTGAATCATTTCACCTCAGGAACAAACAAGAGGAGCCTTTTATCATGGCCTCTAGCACTCTAATAATCTGGATGCAATTCTTATCTACCTGCCTGCATATTCCTCATTCATCTGTACTCCAACCGCATTCCCGGGTCAGCGGAACCTCGTGGCCTCGGCAATGACACGCAAAAAAACGCGTGGGTTTGCCAAACTCTAAATGCCAGTCCGTCTCATAATCTACAACCTATGTGCGGGTAGTGGGTCTATTGGGGCGCCATCAGTCACCGAGAGCCAGCGTGTGTGGTGCAGCAGTTCGCGTTATCATCAGACTCGTCGGAGCCGTGATGGAACCCCCCTGCAGAGGGCCCACCGGGAGCCGCTTCGTCCTACGGTTTTTTGTTTCCGAATGGCCAATCGAGGAAAAACTAGGTTATGTCGTGCTCGCAGCTAACAAGACGCATGCTCGGGTGGATGAGGTGAATTCGCAACATCCAGGGCCTGCAGCGTCTGCGCGGATCAGCTGTCAAAGATATAAATACAAGCAAGATGCGGCCCCATATGCAGATTCCTCCATCGAGTAAGAGTCCTCTTGGCAACCCGTCTTGGCACACGTGGAGTGAATCAAAGCGGCCCCGTCGCCGTCCCGCCCAACATGGCCAGCGAAGTCTTCGAGAAGCAGGCCCCCGCCGCAACCACTCCCTCGGAGCTCAGTCTTCCCTCCACCAAGGATCGCGTCGTCTCCAAGCAGGGAGCCGATGTGACGCTCGAGTTTGTAGAGCTTCACGGGGAATCCTTTGAAGTCCTGACGGAGGAGGCAGAGAGGAAGCTAAGATGGAAGCTCTACCTTTCCATCATGGGACTGGTGCTGTTCATCAACCTGTGGTTATTTGTTAGTCGGCTGCTCAATCCACAGGCCCTTAAGATCTGCTACTAATCCGACTTACAGATCGACAAAGCCACACTGTCCTATGCGTCTCTCCTCGGCATCTTTGACGAAACCCACATCACCGACACCGACTACAACAACCTCAACACAATCTTCTACACGGGATACATCGTC
Organism: Calonectria multiphialidica; assembly: GCA_020623665.1. Taxonomy (NCBI): domain Eukaryota; kingdom Fungi; phylum Ascomycota; class Sordariomycetes; order Hypocreales; family Nectriaceae; genus Calonectria; species Calonectria multiphialidica. Next base: position 10,801 of record JAHVYC010000225.1, read on the forward strand.
GCCCAGGCCCCCGGCCACTACCTCATGCAGCGCCTCCCCCTCGGGAAGTTCGTCTCCGTCAGCATCTTCCTCTGGTCCGTCATCGTCTTCCTCCACTGCACGGCCAAGAGCTACGGCGCCCTCATCCCGCTGCGCTTCTTCCTGGGCTTCTGCGAGTCGGTGCTCGTCCCGGCCATGGAGATGACCATCAACATGTTCTTCACCCCGCAGGAGGTCATCCGCGTCCAGCCCGTCTTCTGGGCCACCTGCATGGGCGCCCCCATCCCCGCCGGCTTCATCGCCTACGGCCTGCTCTTCTCCGAGTCGCCCGTCCTCCCCTGGAAGTTCTTCATGATCATCACCGGCGGCGTCACCTTCCTGCTCGCCATCTACACCTGGTTCTACTACCCGGACAACCCGACCAAGGCCAGGTTCCTGACCCTGGAGGAGAAGGTCCACACGATCCGCCGGGTCCACAGCGCGACCAAGAGCTCCATCGAGCAGAAGACGTTCAAGCCGTACCAGGCCTGGGAGGCCGTCAGGGACCCGGTCTCCTGGCTGTTCACCCTGGCCGTCTTCGCGCTCATGATCTCCAACAACCTCGCCTACCAGCAGAACCTGCTCTTCCTGAAGATCGGAGTCTCGAACCTCGGGTCCACGCTGGTGTCGGCGGCCGGGGGAGGCTTCTCCGTCGTGTGCTGCATCCTAGGCACGGTCGGCCTGAGATACGTGCCCAACCGGAGCGCCTTCTGGGGGACCTTTTGGTGCCTGCCCGCCGTCGCCGGCGGCATCGGCATGGTCGCGCTCAACTGGGACAAGAAGATTTCGCTGCTGGCGTGCATGCTGCTCGCCGGCAACACGTTTGGCATCACGTACATCATCGCTCTCGGCTGGACCAGCGCCACCGCGGGAGGCTACACCAAGAAGCTGGTGAGGAACGTCCTGTGGATGGGCGGATACGGAGTGTCCAACATCATCTCGCCCCAGATCTGGGTCGCCAGAGATGCACCGCGATACTACGGCGCCTGGATTGCTCAGATTGTCGTCAGCTGGGTGGGGACGCCCCTCTGCCTGCTCATCATCCACCGGATCCTGTCCCGCAGGAACAAGGAGCGCAGGGAGTGGATCAGGGAACAGGAGGCGCAGGGCAAGAGGCCCGTTGGTCTGGTCGAGGAGCTGGATGAGTCTGGCAATCTTGTCAAGGTCGAGGTGGACATTTCTCTGCTCGATTTGACCGATCTGGAGAATAAATATTTCATCTATGAGCTTTAACCGAGGCATGTATATCTCGGTACTGGCAATGTTGACTTTCAATACAAATTATTGGTTAGAATGACAGACAAGGTAGTCTCGTGTCTCGCAGCGTAATATGGAGGTGATGAAGCGGATAGAACCTCATGAGAGGGCCCCACGCCGCCGATTGGCTTGTCACAGTACAACTGATATGCGAGGATAGCCTATAAACAACGAGGCTCATCATGCATCTAGAATTTCGGGTAAGGATGGAGGGTATTCGAATTAGCACATTTTGAATTAGATGGAGCCGATACTTGAATATGATGGTTTGGGCGTTTACGGTCTACGAGTCGTAGTAGTTGATTAAATTTGATTTTAGAGAGACAGCTAATAACAAATTACCGGTGTATGACGTACCTCTTAGTCTTATTTAAGCTCGCGTAAGAAATAACAATCATCTCTTGCAATCTCGAGCCGACATGAGGCATGGCTGAATGGCTTCAGAAGGAGAACTGGGCAGCAAGTGAGTGTTTATTGGAAATATTCGAATAGTGACTGAATACGAATTTGGTGGGTTTTTGTTCAATGCATTGATGAGACTAGCTTTCCACGAATCAAATAAATAAAGTTGTTTAAATAAGCCACCCTTGCAACTTGGGTCAGGCCAAATATTTCGTATTGAGCAATTAAAGTGTCTTTATTCGACACCGGTCAGTCTCACAGCCAGTGGCACGGACTACATTAGTACAGAAGATTATGTGAACATGGACAATTCCGCCTCAAACTTGACACCCATCAAGCCCGTGACCAAAAGCAAAACGTCCAACATCCAAAATAGATACAAGAATTAGGTAATAAGATCACTTTTGGGGAGAAAACTAAGGGCAACAATTTGATTGTGAACAGCATAATAACTCCGGGCATACGACGGCCCTGTCATGTCTGGGGTCATGAAGCCGACACCAAAGCGGTGCCGAGCCAGAACAAAGAAAAAAACCACCAGTCCTCTCCTGGATTTTTGTGCCTTCCCGGACTAAGAAAATTATCGATTTATAGTACTCCGTTTCTATGCAATATGTAAGGGTGAAAATGCTTTGCTTCATCAGCGGGTATAGTGAGTGCTGCGAAAGACGACGCGGAACAAATAGGAGCGCAGAGGTAGAGAACGAGACAGCAGGCGTCGTCGTCAAAAAGCGTGATGAAAACAATTTTCGTCAGATTCGTAATGGGAGAGTTGTCGCGTGCGTGTCCATGTCATTGTCCTGGTTCGCCGCGGTGAGAACGTCGTCACCTCGACGGTGAGCCGGGGTATGAGCTGAGGGTGGAAAGTGTGTTGAAGTTGGAGCGGCTTTGGCGCTTGCGCTTGAGAGCCTGGTAGTCTCGCTTGAACGACGAGATGCAGCGCTCCAGCTCCCTGTCGGGATGAGGAGGCAGTTGGATCTCGACAGCCTTGAGCAAGATGCGGAGATGTTGGAGCTCATCGTCATTGTCGTGAAGTTCTTGCTCACTAAAAAAAAGTCAGTGACGTCACAGGTGAAGCGGTGAGGGCGAAAGCATACAGATGCTTGATGCGGCTCTGCAAAAAGATGATTCGCTGCGCTGCACGCTCCGCACGTTCGACGAGGAGGGAGTGAATATGCTTCATCGTGGTTAGCTTCAAAAATGATCGACGACCAGGTTGGCCATTGGCTTACATCAGATTCCTCCTGACGGGCCTGGAGATTCTTGACCAGCTGTGACAGCTCTTCGTTGAGCTTGAGGGCTTCGGCGATGACCTTCTTGGCCTGGGCGGCGGACATGCCCTGCTTCAGAGGCGGGTCCTCCGGCTCCGGCTCCGGCTCGGGTGCCTTGCGGATGATGGAGGCGGACAGGTCCGAAAAACGGGTGCGGAGCACGGAGGAGGCGGGAGAGCTGAAGATGGAGTCGCCAGGGCTGCGGGTTTCGATGCTCAAGGCCCTCTGGGGCGTGTTGCGCGGCGACGGGGTGGCGGGCGTCGCGAAGGTGGTCGACCTCTTCAGGACGGCCCCCTCGAGCTGGTCCAATTGGGCGGTGAGCATGTCGATGCCGTCGTCGTCCATGTCGTCGTCGCCTCTGGTGAGCTCGTGGGCGAGCTGACTCAGTCTCCTGGCGAGAGCGTCGCGACTCCGGCGGCTCGAGCGATTGGCCTTCCTGGCGGTGGGCGATGCGTCGCTGAAACCGCGGGAGTGGCCCTGGTAGGGTGACTGACGCGACGACACCTCCCTCCTGAGCGGACTCATGCGACCACCACCGGTGCCGGTGCCAGTGCCCGTGGAGAAGCCCAGGCTCGATGCGACGCTGGGGCTGGAGAGCAGCGACGGGGTCCGGATTCCAGGCGCATCCGGGTCGCCGACGGCCTCGATGTCGTCGTGGAAGGCATGGCGATAGTTGTGCTGGTAGTCGCCGGAGTAGCTGTAGAAGCTGGAGGCCGGCGTGGCGGCGGCGGAGTGGGAAAATGACTTTTTGGGGCGGTCAGGAGTCGCAAGAAACCGCATTCCAACGACAAGGTCTTCGTCGGCGGCTGCGGCAGCGGCAGCGGCGGCGAGGGCAGCCGCGTGATCCTCGTCGACGGGTTCCAGATCCATGATGCGATGCGATGCGATGACTGCAGGATGCAGAGGCAAAGGTAGAGAGGGCAGGACGCAGTCGGGTTTCCCTTGTTTGGTCGACACGGACAGCGCACACAGTTCACACACACAACGCGGAGAGCCGCAACGGCCACGAGCGGGACGGATCAGGATTGGGTGAGAGTCCAACCGCCGCCGCCCGAAGGAAAAAAAGTCGGCCTAGAAGTGAGACCAAAAAACGCAGCCCAGCCCCTGGGCTCTGGGTTCAAGGCGGCGCCAGCCAAAACGGGCCACACAAAATCAGGCCCGACCTGGCCTAAGCTCTGCCTGAGCTTCCCTGAGCGTTCCCAGCCGCCAGAGCCAGCCTGGTGGCCGTGCTGGTGGCCGCCCTGAACAAACGACTGGAACCCAGGCGGTCGATGGGTCCCGCAGATGGGGAAAGGGGGGGGCCGAGAGGGGGATGCGAGAGAGAAGCGAAAGAAATAAGACTCGGCACACAAATTACTGTAGAATATTCCCAGCCAGGGGAGGAGGGGGCCGGGCCGGATTCAGTCGCGGCGTCTTGGTCCAACTGAGACGACACAGTTCGTCGTGGGCATCAATTCCCGAGGCCCGCCGATGGGCCGAGTGTTTTTTTTTTTTTTGCTTCGCGGGTGGATGGAGAGATGTGCGCGACGTGGAATGACGATGATGAAGCGGTTGAGATTCGGCATGTGACCGATGCAGACGTGATTGGGTGCGGCGTGGCAGTGTGGGGTAATGGAGCACCTTGCAGACGCCTGCATGAAGACAGGATGCAAATGGAAATGGCTGGGTCTGCTTGGGCTCTCTTTGGGCATGGTATAGCATAGCCTGGTGCAGAATAGCATGGCTTGGTGCTGCTAGTCTGGTGCAGCTGCTTCTACAGTACTTCCGCCGTCAGCTTCTGCTTCTGCTTCTGCTGCAGTCTGCTTTGCAGCTCCCCCAGGCGTCATCCCGGATTCTTCCCCCGAATCTACAAGGAACAAATTACGGTTATGTAAACTTCGGCACCGCACAAGGTGGAAGTTTCCCGAGATGCCAGGCACCTCACACCGGTGGCTGCAAGCCTGCGTCTCCATCTCACACAAAGGATATTGTTATCGAGTGACTTTACCATGTGCTGCGCATTCCGATGTGGCTTTCCGACGCGGGCGGCGTTGCGCCCAAGACACCTCGTCCCAGACATGCGACGCCCAAGTCCGGGCCTGCTCCGACCAAAACTGCACCGTCGCAAGGAATTACGAGCTATAGCCGAACCGTTTTCCGACGTCCACGGTCGAAACGGCGGCACACTCGCACAGAGCCCCCAAGGAACAACGGGATGGCCGCATGATGCCCCAGGTTTCTCCTCCTCCAGATTATTATTCTCCGTACCCCATACTGTGCGTACGTGGTCCAAGATGCATTCATGAGGAGATGGCGGAGTAAAGCAAAACCATGCACCAACGAACAAGAGGGGGGGGGCAGTCGATCCCCCATAAACCCACGTAACAGGAACTTATTTGATGATATAACGTCCAGGACTCATGATACACAGAGCTCCCTCAGGCCGTAGCGCCATCGAGATTTTCCCCCCGCGCTGCCCAGGGTGCGGTGCCGTGGGCATATTCGTGGTCTGTCCGGTAAAACATTCAACGGGATGCAGCCCTCTTGATGCTGCCTCTCGCATGTTTTGCAGGGACCCCCTCGTGCGTCCCTCGTGTGTCCGGATCGAGACGAAACCGCACAACGGACGTTGTCCGTGACGGAATGCTGTGTCGATGGGCTGACCGGGCAGCTACCCGAGGTGAGAGGGCGGCCAGCTGGGAGCTGTTACCGGTGTGTGCCGGGCTGTCGAGTGTCGAGTGTCATCGATCTGAGTCGATTGGACATAGGGAGTGACTTGCGCAACCCAATCCCACGGTGTACATTCGACAGCGGCAGTGCACTTCCGCCGCCGCAGCGCAGGGCTGCCCTCGCTCCGGCCCAGATAAACGCGGCAGAGCCGGTGGATGAAGCCGATATGGCTCCTCGACTCCCCCTGTCCGAGCCTGTCCAAGGGCGCAGACCGCCCGGGAGTCGACAGGAATCAGCTCAACCACCCTCGACTACCCCGTATATGTGGCCCAGGGTCCGCCCACGACGGTGCCCGCGACGTGCCCCCATCCGCTCGTCATGTGCCCCTCGATCCAATCCCAATCGCGGGTACTGTAATTACCCTACATGTACACAAATATAACCCCAGAGCCAAGACGGCCACCACTCTTCCCCAAGGTACCGAGGCCTTTGTACCCCTCTAACAGATGGAGAATGGCTTCCCCCGAAATGACGTTTGCCCTGGCTACCCCAAAAAAAAAATAATGCCAGAAGTGGGCTCCGCTCTCAATGGCTTCTGCCGGGGCCTCTCTGACTTCAACCATCGGCGGGCACATCCCCATGCCCCATGCCCTCTCGCTCTCTCCTGCTCGTGCTCGCTCGTGCTCCCGTCCCCAGAATCCAGAAACGGGTAAATGGTACTTCTCCAGCTAGTGTCTTATTAGTCCCGTAAAAGTTGCCTCTGCCACTTGGTTGTTGCGCCCCAGAGCACCAGGCCATCGCTGTTCATCAACCGAACCCTCCCGCACCTGACCTACCCCGGGACCACCACACGTCCCCATACAGCCGCCGCTTGCTGTGACTCTTCCTCACCTTGATTGCCTCTTCAATCCCTCCTCCTCCTCCTCACGCGACACTTTTTTGTTTTCTTCTCTTTTTTCCTGCTCTCCTTTGCTCCCGGCCATTGACGAATTTCCGTTTCTCTTTTTTTGCTTGTTCCCATATGCGCCACTGACGAACCACCTGCCCAATCAACCCATGCTCCAGACTGCCTCGGCTTCCACTTCCACTCCCACCACCCGCGGGGCCATCATTGTCCAGCCTCGCCATCGCCATCACCACAACCGCGAGGCCCCGATTTGACTCACCACCCGCTGGTGTCTGATCCCCGGTGCGCGCGCAATTCCTCCCTCGGCCGCTCCCTCCGATCCCTCAATGTCGGCGTCGTGAGTCGATTGCCCGCTTGCAATTCCTCGCAGCCGCCTCCCCGGCCCTTGCTCCCTCCGCCCGAGCTTTCGTCCGACCGAGCCCGAGTTTTTGCGTCGCCTCAGAGCCTCTCCCGCCAGACAACACACTGCCCGTCATGTCGTGGAAAGCCTCGGAGCGCCTGATGAACACCATCCGGCACTATGCCAAGTTTCCGGCAACCGGCGTCAGCCTGCGCCAGATGGTGCAGTTTGGCGAGAAGCCCTCGGTCGGTATGTTGGCGCCCGCCCCCATCGCTCTGGGAGTCCCCTCCCCCCCGGGAAGCCCGCTGACTCGCTCTACGACAGGCACGCTGTTCCGAGCATCGCAGTTCCTCGCCGAGGAGCTGCCCATCCGCCTGGCCCACCGCGTCCAGGAGCTCGACGAGCTGCCTGACGGCCTGAACGAGATGCCCTCGGTCATCAAGGTCAAGGACTGGTACGCTCAGTCATTCGAGGTACGTCTATGCATGACAAGCTCGTGATGCGCCGCGCCTGCTTTCGCATGTGCCCAGGCGACCCGTCTGCCCCAATCCCAGACCAGGCTGACCCGGCCGCCGTCCCGCAGGAGATCACACAGCTTCCCCGGCCAAACCTCGACAAGGACACCCGCACCCGCCTCATGAAGCCCGGCAAGGCCTACGGTCGCCAGGCCGTCCGCCTGCCCGCCGCAACCCCGAACCCCTCCATCGACGAGGGCGAGAGCTCCGGCTGGGGCGGCCTCCAGGTCAATTGCAACGGCAATGGCAACGGCCGCGGCAAGGCCATGACCCGCCGCTACTTCGCCGTCGTCGACGACTCGGCCGAGTGGCCCGCCGAGCTGCACTTCTACAACCAGCGCTTCGCCCAGACCCTCCACCAGATCAAGCGCCGCCACGACAGCGTCGTCACCACCATGGCCCAGGGCATACTCGAGTACAAGCGCAAGCGCCAGCGCATGCAGATCGACAGCACCATCCAGTCCTTCCTCGACCGCTTCTACATGTCCCGCATCGGAATCCGCATGCTCATCGGCCAGCACATCGCCCTGACCGACCAGAGCCACCACCGCGACCCCGCCTACGTCGGCATCATCTGCACCAAGACCAACGTCCAGGACCTCGCCCAGGAGGCCATCGAGAACGCCCGCTTCGTCTGCGAGGACCACTACGGCCTGTTCGAGGCCCCCAAGATCCAGCTCGTCTGCAACCCCAACCTGAACTTCATGTACGTGCCGGGCCACCTGTCGCACATGCTCTTCGAGACGCTCAAGAACTCCCTGCGCGCCGTCGTCGAGACCCACGGCATGGACAAGCAGGCCTTCCCCGTGACCAAGGTCATCGTGGCCGAGGGCAAGGAGGACATCACCATCAAGATCTCCGACGAGGGCGGCGGCATCCCGCGCAGCGCCATCCCCCTGGTGTGGACGTACATGTACACGACCGTCGACAGGACCCCGAGCCTGGACCCGGACTTTGACAAGAGCGACTTCAAAGCCCCGATGGCTGGCTTCGGCTACGGATTGCCCATCTCTCGCCTCTACGCGCGCTACTTTGGTGGCGATCTCAAGCTCATTAGCATGGAAGGGTAAGTTGCCACACGTCCCGCCTGTCACATGTCAAACCGGACCCCACTAACCTTTTCCCCCCAGATACGGCACTGATGTCTACCTCCATCTCAACCGCCTCTCGTCATCGTCGGAACCTCTACAATAGCAATTACACACCGCCAGCACATCGTCCTTCCCTCTTGTGCTTCGCAAGCGTCTCAAAGATCGGGAGGTTTCGGAACGGAAGCAGGTGGGCGATGCCGAGGCGGTGGTGAATGCGCCCCCGCGAAGCAACTTTAGCAGTCCCCAGGAAGTTTAATAATTGGGAAAATAACAACATTTCGACGGGAGGATATTTTACAAGGAGTTGAAAGAAAATGGCTGCATAACAAAAAAACAGATGAGTGGAGGTGCGTCGCACAGGACACACACACACACACACCAAAGAGTACACCACCAAAGAGGGGGAGGTATCATATAACATGAGAATGGGATGCGACAACGCCCGCGCATCCCCAACACGAAAGCGGCAGCAAAGCCGAGGGCAGTGTACGAACTAAGACGGCACAAACCAGGTGTGCATATTGCAAAGGAGGCGGCCGACATGGGCCGGCCCAATGGACAGCAGCGGAGGACGGGGTAGTCCGTGTATGATGGATTACAAGGAAATATTCTTCTCGATACATGGGGAAGACGCAACGAACGAGAGTGAGACAGACAGCAGGCCAATGAATATTGAATGGAGGCGGCTCTGTTGTCTGCAGGCATGCGAGCATGTACATGGAAAACCATAACGGGAGTCGGGTTCATGGGTACGAATATCACTGCATTTTCTTTTCTTTGGGTACTTGTCAGAGCCCTTGTAGCATGAATTGACGCCATGTGATGAAGGACTAATGTTGCATCACGTCCAATCAGCTTTAGTTTGACGTTTTCTGTATTTCACCTTGTCTCATTGTCTGTGCCACTACCAAAACCAGTCACGAAAACTGTTGGGTGTTGAAGCACCTCGCTGTTCTCATCATTTTAATCCGGACTCGCCCTGGACCCCTCCGTCCTTTCCGCTGCCATGTCCCCCATCAAGCTGTAGGGTGTCTGCACACAAATATCAGGGTGTCCGTTTCAAACCGAAACCAACAGCCCGATGCGTGTGGAATGAAACACGCACACCAAGACACGCGCTCTGAGACAGCCGCCAGGGCATGACGGGCTAGCTCGCGGCTGGAAGCCGATCCAAACCTAGGGCTCCTCAATAATCCGAGTCATCAGAGTCGCAGTAATTCATGCGGCGCTGTCGATCGACATCAGGATTGATGTGCCTTGCCGAAGTGTGCGTTAAGATTGGCTGCTTCTTGAGCTCCGATTGAGGGATTCGAGTCTGTGCATGTCAGAAGTCGTGCACCCGGCACAGCAGATACTGGCAGCTTACCTCGCTGTGTTTGGCCCATTTGCCTTTTCCCCGGGTCGGGGGCATTTCCATCTCGTCGGGGACAGAGCTCCAATCGCCAACAACGTTTTCGTCGTCTTTGGGGTTGGGTTTATCGGCAGAAGAGGTCGACGCGGAGCTCGAAAAGCTCGAGGCAGTAGTCGGGTTCTTGACTCCTTGGTGTCGCTTTCCACCGGAATCCCAGGCGTTGAACGGAATCTGTCGCGAGGCCTTGGCCTCCTCCTTCTCCTTGCGAACAGTCGTCGCGGTCGATACGCTGCCAGAGCCAAGGTGTTTGCGGTGTGCGTTCAAGTGAGGAGGGAGGTTCCCGACGGCGCGGGAGTCTTCGGTAACAGATGAAGCTCGAGAGGCCGCCTTGCTGCTGGCCAAACTGGACGGCACGCGGCTGGCAAGGTGTGGAGGCAGCATCTTGCTCGAGGTGACAGACTCCCCGGAGACGCTCGCGGCGTAAGACTTGGGCTTCGTCGTCTGGGATTGCTTGTCCAGCATTTCGGAGAGGATCTTGTTGGCAGGGCCATCGGCGGTACCATACGGATCGAGATCGGCCAGGCCAAGGGCAGCAAGGTCCGAAATAGGAGCCTGGATAGGTTAGCAATGCTGCAAGGCATGGAGATGGACCTTACCTGGGGCAAATCGTCGTCGAAGAAATCGTTGCTGTCGACAAAACCACTCTCCCAGACATCCGTATTGACTTCCTCGGCCGAGATGTGCCCAGTTTCGAGGGGGGCGGGGATAACGTCTGGCTCCTGGGTCTCGGTCCAGGCAGTGCAGCGCATGCAAACCTATGCAGAGTTAGGAGGCGCTCGTTCAACGGTCACCCGACTCACAAACTCCGAGTTCTTGAATGCGTTTTTGCTAAACTGATCCCTCGGCTTGATCAAGTGGCAGAGCTCGCATCGAGCCTCGGTTCGGGTCTTCGAGGTGTGGTCGATGCAGATCATTCCGGAGTGGGCAGCATCAATCTTCCCAGTGTTCCATCGAATCAACTTCTGCTGGTTGCCGGAGAATGCGTCGAGCGGCTTCCACTCCCCTCCAACCTTGCAGCGGAACCTATACTGGTAAGTGGATAGTTGTTGGACAGTAAGTGTAGCTTACCGAGTAGGTATTTCTCGTTCGGTTTTCCTGCGTCCAGGTTAGAGTCGTTTGTTTATGACAGGCGTAGACTTACGGCTTGAAGGCCTCCTTGTTGTTGTTGGGAGCCATGTCGAACACTTGATGTCTGCACAGTGGCGAGGCAGAGATGCCAGATGGAAAGACAGGGCTGTGTGTTTGGCAGACAGTTATCAGCAAGCCGCCAGAGAATGCAAATCGGAGAGGGCAGGGCTTCTACCTTGTCGACCTGGAAGTAGTGAGGAACAATGCGGAATGCTCCTCAATAAACGTCGGTTTGTTCAATATGGGCGTGTACAATATTTAGGGTTGGAGAGACGAAGAAAAACGCAATGTGTGCGGCTGGCAGGCAGCTACCAGGGTTCAGGCTCAGCGAGGGAAGGAGATGGCAGAGTCAGTGGTATATCGAATAACGACACCACTTGCCGTGTGGCCCTGCAACCTCAGTATGACGAGCGAGTTCTCCGAGCTCGCGGAAGAGATGGTGTATTTGATCAAACTGTGATAAGCCTGTCATATAGCCCTCATCCAGCTGTGGTTGAGCTGAAGAGTGCAAGTGTTGACAGCCGGGACATTGTGCAGGATTAAATCCTCCCTCTCTACCCAAAAGCCTTAGGCAGCGCAAACAACTGTGATTCATCGCCACGGCTAGTCGCAGTGAACATATGCATCACGAAAACTGCATTTCATTGTGTGTAGGACAAACTGCTTGCCTGCAGCTTCCTCGCCACACCATTGGGTCTGGCGGCACTCTGAGGGTATCACCAACCGGCCAGCGACACCGATTTCTGTCCCGAAACTTACATATTACAAATGCCTGGTCACACAATCACTACTATCAAGACGTGATTCACTGACCAACCAGGAACCAGATGGCTCATCAGGCAAGTTTGTTGATTGCGGCATAGCCCTCTGCCCTATACCTCTATGGAGCTTGCTATAGCTATGTACCCTGCACGGCATAAAAATAGGTGACCCAGACTTGTTACAGATGCGAACAGACTTAATGGGCCGCTGTTAAGCACTATATGGTTCATCTAAAAAAATTAAGTGCAACCTTGTGCCCCTCAGAACACACCCCTCCAAGACCTAGTATACGGATTCCGAAACAGGCATTGATATCCAACCATTTACCTGTTGCAGCGTCAACCTCCCGCATCGAATCGACGCGTCAAGCATTCTCCACGCGCACCACATTTCTTCCCCAGAGAACCAAAATATTTTGTTCTCAAATTTCTCGTTGACCGGACATCTGCTTCTGCAGAACGGCTGCCCCCTTTATTCACCGCCCTCTACCCTATACCCACGCCCGGTGCGTTCACCGCCCCCCAGCCAAGGGCAAACCGAACCACCAGCCAGCCTAGCTCGATGCACAAACCCCAGGCGGCCACCTGGCATGCTTCTCGGCTCGGCGATTCACGGAAACCCCTCACGAGAGGGCACTGTGGACGCCGATGGTGGCGGGCCGCTGGCCAACGACGTCGAGATCCGGTTCCCAGGGGATGGGTAAGCTGGGTGCCGCGAGGGCCGGGCGATGCGACGGCCTGGGGTGCTAACCAGTCTGACAGCTCCATGATGCATCGATGAGGTGGTCCGCGCTGAAGCTATTGGTGTTCATACCATGTTTGTACATGAAGATCTGCGGGTGACTACCTCACCAGACTCAGCTACGGATGCGAGTGGTTGTCTTGGTCATACCATGCCATTACAGTCTAAGCCAATGCCAAACCTGTCCGGTCCGGGGAGGCTTGTTTTTTTTAAACCATTTTCTACGACCAGAATCTGAATGTGAGCACACGACTGCTTTGAATGTGGCGGTATTGCACTTGGGGGGACTACGACGGATGGAGAAGTCTAACCCACCATCACCTCTGTCACCGTCTTTGATGTATCCACCGCGAGGACGCGGACGTGGATACAAGCAGGGACAAAGAGGGCAGCCCTAGGCCAAAAACGCTCACCTTCTTTTCGATCTGGATGAGGAGAGGCTCAGTCTGGCCGCCGCACTGTCTGGGCCGTGACCAAACCGGGCGAGGAATCCGGGGTAGTCGACTTTAGACATGCAGCATCAGCCCATGGCCAAACTGCCCGTAGAGGTCAAACGTGGGACCCTGGAGGCACTGGGAAAACTCGAATTCAATGGGCTACCCCTGTGAGAGGTTGAGACAAAAAGTGTAAAAAAAAAAAAACCTGCACCGAGACAGATTGATTAATCCCCAATGGCTACGTGCTCGATGCCGAGCTTATACCATCGTCCGGCTCCCCTAGCGATGGGGAGATGAACCGGCCGAGCTCTTTAAGCTTGCAGCTGTCTCAGTCCCGGATCGACAGTTTCCTCTGCAGAGCAGTCTCTGTCCGCGGCAGGGACCAGTTCGTATGGATGGGTCAACGGCGCGGAACTGCTGACGAGCCACCCGGTTCGGCTAGGATCGACAGGCCACAGTTCGGGATGTGCTGGGCGGATGCCACAAAGGGACAGCTGGGTTGCCACATTCGTACGCGATCCACGTTAGCTAGGAGACAGCTCTGGTCTTGGCCGGCCAGCCAGCCAGCGAGTGCAGACATGAGACGAAAATGGCCGTGTCCACATGGGCAGAGGCAAAAAAAAAAAGAGGTGACGCGCCGCCTTCTCCATCGAGGCTGGAAGGCTGGGGCACGTTCTGGGGAATCGGATCCTGTCCGGATCCTGCCCGGTTCCTACCCGCCTCCCACCCGCCGGCCGGCGAGACTTTCGCATTCGCCCTCGATGGAGCCGCTCGCCAGACGGTCTCCAAAAGTGAGACCCAGCCCCTGAGCTGATGATCGCTGGACGGGCGAAAAAAGCATGAACGGTTCTCGTCTAGAGACACGGATCGAATGGCTGGCGACTTCTGGACCTATAGCGCTGACGGGCACTAGCCACGCTCGATAGTCAAGTCGAAGCCTTGCCGCGAGCTCCAGACCAGCCCGGTGGGTCCGCACACGGGAGTCCCAGCGGGAGGAGCCCTGCTGAGCACCATCCCCACAGCTGTCACTCATGTTTTCAGAGGAGGCTGGGAACGGACGAGGGAAGCAGGCGGGCAAAAAGGAAGGAAAAAATTGCTACAAGAAAATGGGAGAAGAGAGACATGCGGGTGGCGGACGAAGCGAGGGCCGCCAGGGCCACAGGATCACCAGGGGACCGCCAACGGGCGCCATATTGCTTGACGCTGCCAAGAGAGGGCGTGAGGTGATGTGTAAGTCCAGAGGCATTTTGATAATCGGGATGGGTGTTTTACCCTTTCTTTTTTTGAGCGCGCAAGGCAATGCGCGCAAGGGAGTCTGCATGAAAAGAAATCTCTGCCGACACACTGATTCAGAATGGAAGAATGAGCAGTAATATGGAACACTGAAGAAAAATGATCAAGGACCTGCCATCAAGTTGCAGTACACAGCAGCACACAGCCGGACACTGCCAAGCAGGACACTTTTCGGGTGCATGAGCAAACCAATGCAGCGGCGCGACACTACTGCACACTCTCGCATATCCAGGCACATACTCAATGCAAGGGCCACGCCCGATCGAATTCCCAGACCCACGACAGCTGAAAGAAGAGACCAAAAAAGCAAAACAACACACACACACACACACAAGAGACTTGCAGGTTTTTTTTTTTTTTTTTTTTTGCCTGTTTTCTCGTCTTGTCGCCCCTCAGCCAGCACACAAGCCCCTCCAAAAAAAGTTCTGCGTCTGACGTCCGACTCCCTACAGGAGACCGACCCCTCTACGGTAAGACAGCGACCCCTCCACCAGCACTGCCCAACCACCGACGTAGCGAGGTCTGTGAACGGGCCTCTGTGAGGATCCTGTCGCCTAGCCTGTGCGCATTGAGAAACAATGTCGCGCAGGGGAGCACCCAGACGGGTCCCGGCGACGGCGAAGACGCTTCTGCCACCGGGCGACGTGAGAGCCGAAGCGAAGCCCTCTCGCCGCACCCCAAAGCAGCAAATGGTAGGGGAGAGAGCAAAAAAAGCTGTGGCGACAGAGTACGACCAAGGTTGGACGGATCACCAACCAGCTCTGGCGAGGACAGGGGACGCTATTCGCATAACGTCGGGCTCCCCTCAGGTCTGTACGGTCCCTCAGTCTCGACGCCCTCTGCGTCACTCCGGCCCCCGCTTGATCTGACGCTCCTGCGATTTATCGTGATCGTGTTCTATTTCTGATCTGATCGTTCCCGAGGCGGCCAAGGACGAGGCCGCATCGTATTCCCACAGACGTGCATGCCACAGCCGCCCGCGTCAGCGGCCGGGCAGGCAGACTGGCGCAGGCCGGCCTCTCCATGCCGCACACGTCGAGGGCCTGCGGCAGAAGGGCCATGGTCCCCGTTGCGGCGGTTGCTTCTGCGGGCTCTCCCGTTTCATACCAAGGCCGACTCGGCGGTCGGCGTCAACGACGTGCGAGAATGGAGGGATTGGAGGGGAGGGATCCAATGCGCATGGAATCTAATCAAAGAGGCAGCAAAGCCAAATTGTCGCGAGCCCGGCGGAAGCACCGCATGCAGCGTCCGATCACTGACTGCAGGTAGAGTGAAATAAACGGCAGAGGGGATCGACGACCAGGGCTTCCGCTCTGTTGGGGGACGACAGTGATCAATGCCGGGGTTGCGCATTTGTTCGAGAAGACTCTCTGCCCTTCCCTTTACCCAACCATTTCGTCACAGGACCCATCATCCTTGGGCATGTCGAAAGCCATCTCTTCCCATTGTACGGTATCCGGCCCCGCGACAAGGCACATCATGGTAATCTCCGTGCCCCAGAACCCATGTTTGGTTTGTATTGGGACCGCTTCGTGATTTAGAGTACGAATCCTGAGCGGCACGGAAAAGGTGTACTTGCAGATGCGATACACGGATAGAGTCGCGGAACGAGAATCTAATAAAACATGAGAAGTAAAAATGCCACAAAATTTAACCTCCAACAGGTAATTTGGCCTGTCCACGGTCATGCTTCCACTCATCTTCCATCCTGTGCCCTTTTCGGCGGTGGTCTCCAAATAGCGTGCTGCCTTTTTTGAGTCACCCACAGGAGCGGGAGAGGATGACGAGACGGTCCACAGGGTCGGTTCTGTTATTTTGGATCATGCCCTGGCCCTGCCAAGGGTACCTACCACCCTCTGAACAGTACTCGCTATGGCACGCATTCGATGCGCATGGCAGGTGTATCGCACAAATTGCTCCTGGTCCCGGCCCACGGTTGGGTCCCTCCCCTCCCCTGGCGGCGGCCCCACACTCCGGAGGCTGGCTCAGGGACGATGACTGCGTCGAGGATGGCGTCGTCTCAAGACGCACCTGCGATTTTCACGGTCTGGCTTCCGGAGGGCTGGGAATGTCGAGTGGTGGAAATAAGCGTAGGGGATTTGCAGGCCTCGAGGGCGAGCGGCTTCACGCAGAGGCCAGGATTGGGAGACCGCGCGCAGCTCCTCGTGCAGACGACAGGCGCGCCGATAGACGCAGGCACAGTGCGGTGCCCGCCCATGCAAGCACTTGATGGGCTGGGCCCCGCTGGGAGCTCTCGCGGCTCCGGGGAGCGTGGTGCCTGGATGCGACGCTGTCGACGTACCTGAGATTGGAGACGACTCGGCGGTAGGCTCTAGAAACCGCATTCCGTCACATCGCCTCTCGTTTCTCCCCATCAACGGCTGCCCATCCGCCCGTCGCCCATCCCCGTGAGGACCTTGATTGGGCATTGACCCGTGGCACCGGACACCCGCGGTCTGGTTCCTGCGCATCCCTGCCGCAAAGCTTCTGGAGCAGCAGCGTAGCGTGCAGAGCCTAGTCAATCATGGAGACGAACGTTGCATCCCAAGAGGGGCGGACGCCCTCAAGAGCCGACGATCACGGCGCCCTGTTTCTCTTGACATGTTGAACCCCGTGGCCGGAGTTATGCCTGGGACGCAGCGGCGGGACACACAGCAACGGGCTTCCCGCACACGTGTTGCGACAGGGGGGGGGACGTCGAGTTTCGAATGCTCGTGTGTGCTCGTGTACTTGCATGCTTTCGTCTGCGTGCGCGGTGCTGGATGCTACCTGCTCCTGGCTCCGCGACGCTTGAGCCTGTCGGCGAGTCGTCCACTCCAGCGCTCCCGCACCTCCCGCTCTCTGGGGTACTATATACGCGACACCAGACATTCAAGCACGCACATGAATCGTCTTCTCTGCAGCGTCCATGCTCCGTCATCTAAAGTCGGCTCCCCCTCCCGAGAGGCACATTAATTACTGATCCCCTCCATCCCCCTCTATCCTCTCGGGGTTCCCCTCCCCCTATTCCGCTCCCAGGTCCCTGGAGTTCAATTTCTCTCCACCGTTGCAGGGCCCGGCCAGGGAGCAGAAAAGACAAATTCGTGAGGCTAAACGGCCGGTTTGATTAACCCACCCCGGCGCCCGGCGCTGGATCACGGGCTCGTAGGGTGCTTGCCGGGCATGCCCAACAAGGGCTCCCTGAAGAGTGGGAAGAGGACCCCCAAAAAAAAGAAACGCCGTGAGGGCACAAGATAGGGTCGAAACCGCTAACCGGCGAGCCTCGTGGAGGGGCGGCCCCGGGAGTCAATTCATGCGATCCGGGACGCCGAGGAGAAAAAAAAAAGCCCGCCGTCCACTACTGCCGGCCCCAAAAAAGACTGGCTGATGCAGGCTCACCATACGGGCAATAGGGCAACACTCACGAGCCCTCTAGCTGGTCGTTGCCCTTTGGGGCATTGTCGGAGAGGCACCAGACATCCTTTGGGCCAAGCCTGGCGGCCCGCCTGTGTTTCGTCGCTCGATTGGCTGGACTGGTTCAGCCAGCGCTACACACAAATAGGAATCGCAGCGATGGTCCCGCGGAAACGGGGGGTGGAGGATATTAACTTTGGTAGCCTTGCCGTTTTTTGGTGACTCGCGTGAATCTGTGCGCCTCGTGCGAAGCGGTGCAAAGTGGTGCGAGGCGCGTGCAGGCAAGCCTCTGGTGTGTGTGATGCCGTGCTGCGATGCTGCATGTGCCACGATGTGAAGTGATATCACGATTCAGCCGAAACGCGTGAATATTGGCTCACGGCATGGAAGCGCCTATAGAGACAGAGAGAGAGACATGAAGTGACGGACCGGCGCAGTGACGACTTCCCAACCAGCAGGGGAGCACTGGCAAGCCCCCCGGAATCCGTACATTGCCCATACCACTTTCATCTCATCAATCTCAGCAAACGGCCGGCCCTAAACCCTGTCGATCCCCTGGCTCCCAGCGACGCCCTCACGGCCGGCCCCAAATTTCTTCGAGGGCGGGTGTGACCTCCCGGAACGGCGGACTCTGTGCCCCTCTGGCGCCCAAATTTCACCCAAAATTACCTCCGGGAGCTGGTCCCCCAGTCCCCCAGCTAACGAGGAAGAAGAAACGAGAGGGAAACAAGCAAAGATGGGCACTTTTGGGGGCCAGGGCCGGGGGGATTATTTGTCCTGTCCATCACGGCCTCGCGCCGCGTCGCCTCGAACTCGGCGCCCCTCCTGCGAGATTGGCCACTCTAACTGCTGCCCCATGGGAATCTCTGGCAGCGCTCGTCGTCCTGCCAGAGCACATCCTGCATTGTGTAACAGGCTCTCTATGGACACGGGCGATATTGGATCGGATATTGACACACGGCAAGGTCTGCAAACCGGCAAGGATTCGGGCGGACGGTCCAGCAGGAAACCTGGGACGGGATGCCGCACATTTGATGCTCATCCTGCCAATGCCATTGACACGCTCCCCGTCATCCACCACCATCAATGCCGCTCGCGCGTGCCCGCCGCGGCGCGTCCAAGGGAAAGAAGGAAAAAAAGACGCCTGCGTTGCCAGCCGGACACGCGCCAGTCCGAGCCCTCGCTCTTCCTCCCACAGGCCTAAAAAGCCAAAGCCAAAAAGCCGTGGCAGACACCAAGCCCGAACGAGACCAGTCCCCATGATCCATTCGTTGCCCCCATGCCAATCCCATGCCGCCCATGCCAACCCAGATGAATCCAGATTCCATCCCATCCCATACCAACCAGAACCAAGGCGGCGCGCGTTCGCGTCGTTGTCCCCTCTGACCCCCCGTTGGAGCCTCTGGGGGTGTCAGGAGGTCCCCCTCATGCCTGATCAAGCCCTTTGATTCGCATATCCGCAACGGTTTTATCCCCCCCTAGCGTACAGTGTGGCTAAGAGATTTGGCATCGGGCATGCGCCGTCGTGCGGACGGGAGGCGTTTGCGAGCTTTGTCTGGGTTTTGGGTCATGACTTGGGCGACCTCATCTGCGACAAGAAACCAGACCACCGCGTACAGAGAAGCTGGGCGGAGCGGAGGGAATCTTCCCCACGCACCTGAGTGTCTGTGACTGTACCTTTTTTTTTATTTTTTATTTTTGCTTCTAGCCGTGCCCTGTGCCTGATCTGACACCTCTGTGTTTTGCCCGCCCGCAATGTTTACTCTGGATGACACCATGCAGCATTCTTCTGCTCCAGGCACGAGCCCTTGTGGCTGTGGAAGGGCAAACTTGCGAGGGGAAAAAGAGACCCAACACAAACAAATCGTGCATCACCGGGAGGATGCCTCGAGATGGATCGCGCGCCTCTCTTCCTTCGGCGCCGTCCAGCGAGGCTGCCCACCACAGCTACCACCTCGCGCGTTTCCGTTGGGCGCTGGCTGGGCCGCCGCAGGACAGTATCGGACGTACAGCGGCACTGCATGACCTTTTTTGGCCACTGAAGCGCATTTTTTTTTTCTTCCCTTGCCCTCTTCCATTGAACCACCCTGAACTTGTGCCCCCCCTGTAAACCAAGGCTAAAGCCTAGCACCAACCGGAATTGTGGGGGCCCGCGAGCCCATGCCTTTTTTCTTCTCCCGTAGGTTCCTGACCCTTGGCCCATGTGTCGCTGTCTTCCCACCTCTTGTGCCGGGGACCACTCGTGCCTCGCTGGAGAGCAGGGGGAGCAGAGGTAGTTGGGGCCAAATGTACCTTGAGGCACGGGCAGCATGGTACGTACCTCTGGAGTCAGGCGCCCTGTCCCGGGGGCAGACAGAACAAGAAGAGGAGGGGGGGGTTGGTACCTCGGGTAAAGTACCGCCGTCTGAGAGCTACCTCCACTCCCAGCCACTTCTCACAGAGGGTCCAGGTTCTCTCGCAGGCCAGATACGCGCCCTTTGATCTTTTCTCAGTCTCAGTCTTGTCCTGAGCTGTCTCGTCGCTGGCGGCACTCCACTGCGCCGGCGTCTTGTCCACGCCCCTCTGGGGGGGCCCTTCTATGCTCAGTCGCGGTCGCAAGTGAGAGTTGACCTGTGTCGAGTCGACCCCCCGGACAAGCCCACTGTCCACTGTACCTCTAGCGTTCCCCCGTCTCACGCTCTCGCTGCACGCACTATTTGCTCGCTGGCCGCTGCACCTCTACACCTCTCTGCTTCCAGGGCACCACTCGCAGCGCTGCATCTCTGGGACCGACCTCACATCATCCCTTCCTCGCCGCTCGCCTGTTTCTGGCCTGCTTTTCCTCCTCTTTTTCCCTCGTCTCATCCGACTTGCAACCTGCATCACCCGCCTGCCCTCTCTCTCTCTCGCTCTCGCNNCCACCCCCCCCCCCCCCCCCTCCACCCTTTTTTGTGCCTGCTTTTCCTCCCCTTTTTCCCCCCTCTCATAACCATGTCCACCCCCCTCCCCCCCCCGCCCTCCATCCCTCTCGCCCTCCCCGCTCTTCTGCTGCCCCCAACGCCCTCGTCCACTCAGCCCTTTCAGCCTCGTCCGCCACCAACCGGCAGCGCTCACTCAACGAGCCGGGGGGCCATCGAAGCACTAGTGGCCTGAGGATCCTACCCCCGACGGCAGGTTCAAGCCACTCCCCCCCCCCCCCCTGGACCAGGTCCTGGCCCAAGAGCTTTCCCTCCCCTTTTCGTTAATATCGAATCTATCCACTCTGCAATCACCCTCACTTCAGTCACTCCTTTTGGCTTTCAGGCTCTCTTCTTCAACACCCCCCCCCTCTGTTCTTGACCCTCATCTCAAGTTCCTATCCTCCCCCTCCACCTCTATCTTCATTCTTTTTCCTCCCTCATACCATCTCTCGTCCACCCACACGCAAGGACCTTGGCTCTCACGTCGAACATCGTCACCGTCGCCAATTCGCATCGCATCTGCATCTAGAAGAAAAGAAGAAAAGTTTGGGACCCAACGACACACGACTCGTATGCAAACCCGCCTTGATCGCACCCGCCACCATCCCGCACCTGCATACCGTTCAAATCGCCTCCAACTGTCTGAATGCACCGATAAACCGTTGGTAGCTCTTTGACAGAGCTTCTCTTTTGGCCTTGACCAGGTACATTCCACTGCCGGTTCCCATTGGGATCACAGGAGTCAATCCTAACACCGCCGGCCAGGACCCGCCGCTCGCATCCCACCCGAGTCCACACTCACACCAACCCCGAGCAACGTCTCGACACAACGCAAACATGACGGTACCAGCCGATTTGACCCACAGAAGCCCCTCGGGCGGCGCCCTCGCCCTCGAGGACCGATTTGAAGTGTTGAAGGAGATTGGCGATGGCAGCTTCGGAAGCGTCGTTCTGGGTAGAGTCCGAACGGCCGGTTCTAACATTGCCCGCCGAGGCACTGTCGTAAGTTGCACCTGGCCCCCGTCTCTCTTGCCTCCGCGAGCGTGTCCGTAACCAAAACCAATTGTAGGTCGCCATCAAGACGATGAAGAAGACGTTCGAGTCTTTCCAGCCCTGTCTGGAACTCCGCGAGGTCGTTTTCCTCCGCACTCTCCCCCAGCACCCTCACCTCGTCCCCGCCCTCGACATCTTCCTGGACCCCTACAGCAAGAAGCTGCACATCGCCATGGAGTACATGGAGGGCAACCTGTACCAGCTCATGAAGGCCCGAGACCACAAGGTGCTCGACAACGCCAGCGTCCAGAGCATCCTCTTCCAGATCATGCAGGGCCTGGAGCACATCCACTCCCACCACTTCTTCCACCGCGACATCAAGCCCGAGAACATCCTCGTCACCACATCCGCCCACAGCGACTCGAACACCTCATTCAGGCGGTACTCGGCTCTTGTCACCCCCCCTTCGACTCCCCCCACCTACACCGTCAAGATTGCCGACTTTGGTCTCGCCCGGGAGACGCACTCGAAGCTGCCGTACACAACCTACGTGTCGACGAGATGGTACCGCGCCCCCGAGGTCCTCCTGCGAGCCGGAGAGTACTCGGCCCCCGTCGACATCTGGGCCGTCGGCGCCATGGCCGTCGAGATCGCCACCCTGAAGCCCCTGTTCCCCGGCGGCAACGAGGTCGACCAGGTCTGGAGGGTCTGCGAGATCATGGGAAGCCCCGGCAACTGGTACAACAAGTCGGGCGCCCGCGTCGGAGGAGGAGACTGGCGCGAGGGCACCAGGCTGGCTGGCAAGCTCGGCTTCTCGTTCCCCAAGATGGCCCCCCACTCCATGGACACCATCCTGCAGGCGCCCCAGTGGCCCTCGTCCCTGAGCCAGTTCGTGACGTGGTGCCTCATGTGGGACCCCAAGGCCCGTCCCACGTCGTCCCAGGCGCTCGCCCACGAGTACTTCGTCGACGCCGTCGACCCCATGCGTCCCAAGTCCTCCGCCTCGAGGATCCTGGGCCGCAAGCAGTCCGACATCAGCCGGGGCAAGGACTCCAACGCCACCACTCCCACCTCGTCCTCCAAGCAGTCCTGGTTCCGCAAGTCGCTCATCGGCCGCTCAGAGAACCCCGAGGCCGTCGCCGGCTCGACAGCCCCCCAGATCGCCGCCAAGGACGCCTCCGCTCCCCGACCGGCCCCCGTGGCCGCCACGCCCGAGATCCAGGCCCAGAACTCCGCCAAGCAGCGCGCCGGCGCCGGCAAGAGGACGACGTGGACCAACGGCCCCTCCAACGTGGCTCCCATGCCCATCCTCCCCACGATCCGGCCCATCTCGCCAGTATCGGATGCTGTAAATGCCCGCGCCAACAACAACGGTTACGATGCGAACGCTAACGGACATGGCCAGGGGAAGACCAAGAAACTTGGCCGGCAGCTGTCTGTCGCATCGAGCACCAACAACTACACCGAGATGCACCGGCAGCAGGCGGAGCGCGCCCTCAACGGAACCGGAAACTCCGGCCTCGCCTCCCCTCCGGGGGGGCAGAAGGAGAGCTTCTTCTCACACCTCAGGAAGCGTGCACGGCGTTTCTCCGGACGACACCAGACCCCAGTCTCCCCAGCCTACGACGACCTGGAGGCCCAGGCTGGATGCGGTCCTTGGGCTAGCAACCGGTCATCGATGGTTATTGACCAGCAGGCACAGCCGGCCGCAGTACCAAAGTCGGAGGTTTACGAATCCCTGGACAAGGCTCTCCGGGATGTCCAGAACAACCTCGACGCCCGGCCTCCCGTCCCAGCTCACCAGGTTTCCCCCACGAGTAACCTCAAGCGTCACCACTCCCTTCCGCACCACCAACCCAGATCCGTGGATAACCTCATTGGTGCCGCCCGCACTGGGCCCGTCTCGAGCCGCACGAGACGAGCCCACGCTACCCACGGCGTTCACCAGTATGAGGCTCCCGATGAGGAGGAGGAACTCCTCGACGAGGCCCTCACATCCACCCAGCGAGCCATGAAGCGCATGGACCAGGTCAACGCCGGCAGCGGCAAGCCCCTGAGGCAGTCGGCCAGCAACCTCGGCCTCAGCAACCCCTACCCCACCCCCTCCCCCTCCGCCAACGGCAACCAGGTCCTCTTCGGAGACGGCCAGGAGGCCGTGACGCCCAGGCCCCTCGACCTGAGCAAGAAGGCGGACGACCAGTACAAGTGGCCCACCCCTCCCTACGAGGAGAGCGAGTGGGCGGCTTCGGCGTCCGCCAGCATCTGGGCAGCCAGCAACCGCTTCTGAGGAAAGTAAAAAAAAGCACAAATGTCTACGCATACGGGGAACTCTGCCCGGTACGATTACGTCCAGTGGTGTGGAAAAAAAGTTCTTGGTGTAATCATCTTCTCGCATGGTCACGGTGTTTGGTGTTGGTTCAACAATGCACAATGCTTTTTGTTGTTTTATTGTGCACGGTGGTCATACTGATTTTAATATTTCTGGCTTGGCTATAAACCCCAATTTTTTCGATTCGACTCTGCAACCTTTTTTCGACGTTATATCCGAATACCCGGCCCGTTGGGCGCCGCCCTACTGCTCATTTTCGTCTTTTTTTTTTTCGTTTCAGTCGCCTCGAGTATCAAATACCCCTTATAGACCGAGACAGGCAAGCTCAGAATTGACTGTGCTTGAACAAAGGCCACTTACACTGGACCAAACACAACATTTCCTTTGTATCTTTTTATTTTTATTTCTCATCTATACAAGATGGCGGCTTTGGAGTATGCGGTGCTTTGGCTGGATGTGGACCGGCCTTTTCTTTTTTCTCTCTTCTCTCTACATTTACTGCGATACCAGAAAAGGGTCATGGGGACGCCTTGAGGACATTGGGAGTGTCCTGTGACTGTTTTGTGGATGTAAAAAAAGGTCAGCGAGCATAGTATTATTATTCTCATCATCTGTGTCTTTTATATCCATTCCTTGTTTTCTTTGTCTCATTGTTTCAAGAGCAATCACCGATTAGAAGGGGATTTCAAGGCCAGGATGCCGGACTATAGTTTGCAATATAACGGTCGACGACACGGTACATATAATTTCTTGGGTGGCGGATGCATTCGAGGTTGGGAAGACGCGGGCATGTACCTATGCGCGACTTGAAAGTAATGGAATTGATCTGAAAGGATTACCTTGCAACAAACTGTGCCCTCAATTGTGCCCTGTGTGATATGTCACAATGCGCCCACGGCGGTGCGTGGAGCTGCAAAGGCGAGCTACGTGTCTCACCGATGCGGTCCCAGCGACTGAGCAGGGTCTGGATGTCTGGGAGTGACATGGAACGGAAGGCTGCCCATCCCGGACGAGCCTGGCCTTTGCGAACTGACCGCGGTGGAGGAGCAATGGAGGTGGGTGGGGTGTGTGGTGTGTCGTCGGTGAGCTGGGCAACGGCTTGGATGGCGAGGGGCTTTGTCTACAACAGGTGGCTGCAAGAGGTGCAAGCGTGGGATGCAGATATTTGGATGCCTGGCGGACTGGCATGCAAGGGCCGTTTTGGATGAGCGTGGCTTAGACGCGGCCGCCCATGACGTCGGCCCTGATATTGTGGAGCTGTACGGATTGTGATGAACTGAGCAGTCATCTGTGTAGTTGACTTTGCAGCTGCGTGCAAGTTTGGAGACGTGAGTTGGGTGTAGGGAAAATGCGTTGATAGACGGAGGCGTAGACAGCCGGACAGGAGATATATCTCAAACCAACATTGACAGGCGTTGCAACCATGGCATCACGGCGAAATCAGCCTAAAGCACAGCAGCTGGCCAAGGCCGACTCGGACGTCACGTGTCGCGGGCGGCCAGGCCAGTGAGGAGGATCCCCTTGGCGCATCCCGCATCGTAAGGCTTAGGCAGCACACTTCCCCTGGTCCCGCTCCGTGGATTGCTAAACTGAGCTGAGGCTGCGAGGAAAAGAAGAAAAGGGAAGCGACAGCCTCTGACTCTAGGTCCCGGGATTCCTCACTCCCTCATCACTTGCCTGCTTGCTTGTCGCCCGGCGGGTCGTTGCTCTCACAGGTCCCGACGCTCACTGGCCGACGACGAACGACGACGATTGGACCGAAGGAGGGGTTGCGTGCCGTGCGATCGAATGGAGTCTGTAAGACGACGTGGTCCGCCTGAACAAAACCTGCTGCCGCTCGCTTCAACCCGACGAGGATAATCCCCGAGTCCGCCGTCCCGGGTCCACAAGGTGCATCAACTCGACCGCGTTGGCGTCGCCTTTCATCTTGCGCGGGGGAGGGGTAAGTGCCATGGTAACAACGGTCCATGCGACGTGACAGAAACCCGGCCCCGAAAGAAGCAAGCAACCAAGCGACACAGCACGACGAGTCGACCGACGGCCCGACGTCGACTCGGCCGCAGCCATGAATCTCAATCTCCCCATCCGGACCAGCACCAGCAGCCGGCGCAACCAGGAGAGCCGAAACTACTTTACCAGCTACACGCCCCCGAGCTCCACCGAGGCCATCAACGGCCCCGTCCGCGAGCCCGCGAGGGAGCAGCCGCCCTTGGGCGACCGCCTGATCGTGGGCGTCGACTTCGGAACCACCTTTTCAGGGTGAGTCAATTGACCGCGGGGCATGTGAGAGGAGAGCTTGAGCTAACACGCGGGCAGAGTCGCCGCCGTCTACACATCCACCCCCGATGATGTGGAAATCATCAAGACCTGGCCCGGCGGCAACGGCATCACGTCGGACAAGGTTCCGACCGAGATCGCCTACGACCTTCCCCCAAATGCACCCACAGGCGCTGAGCCGACTGTGAAATGGGGCTTCCAGTTCAAGCCGGAGGAGTCCCGCCTGCGGTGCATCAAGCTGTTCCTCGACCGCTCCCAGAAGCTGCCCTTTTACGTGAGCCCGCTCGACACGGCGGCGCAGCTGAAGCGCTTCAACAAGAACGTCGTCGACGCCGTCAGCGACTACCTGACCCAGATCTACAAGCACACCATGGACACGCTGACCCGCCGCTACGGCGAATCCTTCATGGCCTCCACCAAGGTCGAGTTTGTCCTGACGTGCCCGGCCGTCTGGAGCGACGCGGCCAAGAACACGACCCTGCAAGCCGCAGAGCGGGCCGGCATGGGAAGCAGATCCGAGATCCAGATGATCAGCGAACCCGAGGCCGCGGCCGTGTACACGCTGAAGGCTATCCAGCCGAACCACCTGAACGTGGGAGACAACTTTATCGTCTGCGACGCAGGAGGTGGTACGGTCGAGTAAGATTTCCCACCCGCCACCCGCCACCCGCC
>JAHVYC010000226.1:0-18539 GCA_020623665.1 Calonectria multiphialidica
GTGGACGAAGAAAAAAAAAAAAAGCCAAAAAAAGCCAGCCATGGGCTCCCATCCCTGGAGCGAAGCCGTTTTGTCGCCCAACGGGGGCCATCCCTGTCCTCGGATGGGGCGTCGGATGGGAGAGAGCCAAGTCATGGATGCGGTTGCGCGCGCCACGGATGGAGACGCAGGCTGGGCCGCCGCCTTCAAGTCCCAAGTTGGCTGGCTCTCAACGCGGGCCCCACGCACTCGCGCACGCGGCCCAGGGACAGAGTCGCGGCCCCTAGCTTGCCCCGAGCCTGCTGAGTGGCTCTGCGGTGACCCCCCCTGGTGGGCGTTGGAAAGTGGGTTGGATGTGTGGGCTTTGAGGGCTTTCGTACCTGCAGCTGCTGTGGTCGGGTTGCATGTTATTCATCACTTGGGGCGGCGGAGGAACGGGTACTGTGCCATGTACCACCCAGTCCTGGTAAGCGGCCAGTCCCAGTCCCAGTCCCAGTCCCCCCAGCCGGTCCCAGTCCCAGTCAGTCCCAGTCAGTCCCCCGTCCCCCAGTCCCAGTCTCAAGTTAGTCCGAGGACAGGTAATGGGTGTATGTGTACATCCAGGGCCGAGCCATTGTGTGCAGGTGCAGGTGCGGGTGCGGGTGTGGGTGCGGGTAGCTAACAGTCGACCGCCCATCCCTTACATTATTATGACTTCGACTGTTGTCGACCTTGCGCTCCTCTGTTATTAAGACACAATAATAGAGCCACTACCACCACTGCCCGCTGCCGCTATTAGTACTTCTCCATCCCATCCCCCTCCGTCGCGCGCCCTCCTCTTGCCGCGCCTTCCTTTTTCCTCTCCCCCGTCGCGTGTGTGTGTGTGTAGGTAGGCTTTCGCTCGCTTATCCTCGATCGATCTTCCTCCTCCCACTTGGACTCCCCTCTCCCACTTTCCTTGACTCATCCATCCCACGCGCGTGGTGCTCGCACTCGTTCAGACGCTCTTTAGTTTCATTTGTTTGTAAGAAACAACGCCATCCGCAAAAAAGACGCCTCGAAACGATACCTTGCAGATCGTTTCTATTTTTCCTTCTACTTCATATATATCATCCCGTCTTTGAACCTCTTTGACTCGAGTCTCATCCCCCCCCCACAAACGCAAGGTCACGGTGGAAGCCCACATTCCTCGACTATAACCATTGTCTCGCCGCTCTCCAGCCTCCGTCTCCGTTGCTATCCCGCGAACAGCCCGCCGTCCTGACAACCTTGACATCACTCGCCAATCGTACCCACCCCCGATCGCTCCTCTCTGGTGTCACAGCTATCGCCATATTCGATCTATGCCGCCGTTCTAACGAAACAACTCCTTGCCTCGACGACTCCAATCGCCTGGCCGTCCCCTCGGGGCCCTAATTACCTCTGCCTTAATCACATCTCGAAGCGCCCAGCATGCCTAGCCGCGACTCGGTCATGGCGCACGCCGGAACCCTCGAAACCCTCCAGAGCCACCAGCTTGGCCCGACCCGAAGAGCTCGCCCACCGGATCTGAACCTCATGGCAACCGAAGAGAGCCGGGTGCCGCTGCGCCCCGAAAAGGTAAACAAGAGAGAATCGAGGCTGGGATTGCGGAACATCTTTACCCGCTCAAGGTCACAGAAGGATGGCTCGCCGCTCTCGCCTCTGGAGATCCCGAAGTTCTCAGGAAGCCGCACCTCCATCGCCGAGTCGGGCAACGGCCACTCGAATTCCGGTTCTGATCACACCCCCTCAACTCCTCGCAGCCCCAGGATCCTCTCTACCATGTTCGAAAACTCGACAGCAGGTCCGCCTCCGGTCAAGGTGCTTGGGCCTGCCAAGGCGGCACGAGGACCTCTGGCCACCTGGAGCCCTCCACCCTTGTTCAAGGCATTCCCACAGGCTCTCATGCACAGCACTCTGCCGACGGCATCTCTGCCAACCGAAGTTATTCTCCGCCTGCATGAGCGGCGGAATGCCGCCGGGGAGAACCCAGTCGAGCAACCTGAGCCGGAAACCATCGACAAACTCTTGACCAAGAAGAAGCACCGCCACAACATGTCTGCCAGCTTACCAAAGTTCGAGTGGACTAACAAGATTTATATCCTTTCAACCTCCGGCTATCTCCTACAGTACAGCGCCGAAGGACCATTTGATAGACTTCCCGAGAAGATCCTTCACCTTGGCAAGAACTCGGCTGCTTTCGCCAGCGATGTCATCCCAGGCCGACACTGGGTTATTCAGGTGTCGTCCAATATGGACTCTGACGGCACGGTCGCATCGGACTCGAAGAAGCTCTTTTCGCGAATGACATTCCGAGTCACTGAGCGACGCCAAGCATCCAACTTTATTCTGGTTTTCGAATCTGCTGAGGACATGGAAGGCTGGCTTGCGGCCCTTCGTCGTGAAATTGAGGTCCTAGGTGGCAAGAAGACGCTGACTGAAACGGGCAAGCCCAAGACTGAAAACGAGACATCACAGTTGCGAGAACAGCCTAGCCAGCGAACTTTGGTTGTCCGAGACCCGGACCGCCTATCCCGGGTCGTTGCTCAAAACCAGCTGTGGCAAGAATCCCTCGATAACGAGGGCTCAGTCACTATTTCGGATCCCGACACAATTGTCGACCCAACTACCATGGACGACATGTCTACAACCAATAGCTTTGTGAGCCACGATGGCAGGCAGCTGGAGAACTTGCGAGACAGCTCGAATCGCTTTTCCTTCATCTCTTCTGGCCAGCGAACCATGGTCACCTCTGCAGGATCTTCTTCTCCAGAGTCCTCGCCCACTACGGATAAGTTCCCGACACAATTCGACGAGGGTCTTGAGACCGACACAGTGCCTCCTTTGGAGCCAAGGCCCAGACCTAATGCTGCCGCTATTCTGGACCGGCGGCAGTCAATGCAGGTCATGGCGCCGTTCGTCGATCTTCGAGGGGGCCCCGTCAACCTGCGACCGCAGTCTTCTGCGTACAACAACTCACCGGAAATGAGCCTGCCTCATCCAAGGGCGTCGGCGACGCCAAACTTCAGCGTGCCCAACAGCTCTAGTCGCCGGTTTTCCTACATGAGAAACCAGGAATCGGGCATATCTACGCAACCAGTCATCCGGGAGACTGAGAGCATGCCTCGGCTGTCTTCGCGAAAGAGCCCCCCCACCACCCTGTCTATTACCCGACCGCTATCAATGGTTGTGGACCAGCCCTCGCCGCTGGAAGCTGCCGCTGTCGTCGTGCGCCCTGCTACTCGGCATGGAGAGGAGACCAGTCCTATGCGAGTGAGCGAGGACCACCCGGTTCCATTGCCTGACTGCACCAAATCTTATGATTTGCCAGTTCGAAGATCAAGCATGGTTCATCACGACGACGTCCATGTTGAAGTGAATCGCACGACCAGTGCTCGCAGGCTCTCGAGCTCCTGGCGAAGGCCCGATCACCCTCCACTGGCCATCTCGCGCAGCTTTACCTCGCCTATTGCACCTCCTCCGATTCAAAGGGCCCGTTCTCGACCATCGCTCCCTGGTCTTGATGAACAGCCCCGGTGCGCTTCTTCTCTCGAGCTGACACGAAACGGACGCAGCGATGCTTCGTCAATTAGAGCCCGCTCAAGGAAGCGTGCCAGCATTCAGTCGATCATGTCGGATGGTTCTGGCCGATACAGCATGTCGGCCGACTTCCCCGTGCCCATGGCGCCGGAGATGCTTCCCCAGCCGGCGCCGCCACCTTCTGCTCCCCTGCCCCCTATTCCCACTTCAACGAGCAACCCGCACCTTCGGGCTGAGAAGAACAGCAAGGCATTGCTGTATGGACGCCGAAGCATGCCCCAGCTGACAGATGGGCCTCCGCCGGCACCCCCACCGACTTGTGCGCTCCCACCGATTCCGCAAAAGGTGTCGGTGAACGTATAGGTTCACATCTGAAATGATGTTTCATTTTTTCCTTTTTTTTTTTCACCATATATTCCTGTATATATATAACGACTGGCACTGAGCATGTGATGGAAATTCCCCTTTGTTGAACAGGATGGCGTTTGGAATTTAACGCCAGAAAAGTAGAATTTTTGGATGGACTAACGGGCTCTCTTGTCGATGAAAACCCCCTTATTCTTTCTTTCCTTTTTGTTTTTTCCTTAGCTATTTCCTTTTCCTTATTTCTATCTTGTATACCACTGGGCTATAAGGGGGGGCGCTTTGCAGGATATTGGATTATAGCGAGCCTCTGGATGACTTTTATGTACGTTTATTATGGGAGGGTTTAAGTTGGGAGTGAATCACGGCGGGAAATAGGCCATAGACTTAGCTGGCCGGTGTTGAGAGGTAGAAAGGCTCTGCTTTGGTGGTTTGATTTTCAAGTCAACCTTTACTGGAACAAATTAAAATGGTTACGTCATGAATACTATTTGGTCGAACATTGGCACCTTTTTGTCTGGCGTGCCTTGTGTTATCGAGTGAAGACGAGTGACTGAAGCTGGGGTTTAGCTGACAGATGGTGAGTGTCAATATTGAGTGTCAACAGTGAGTGAGTGGGTGTTGACGAGTTAGTTGACGGCGGTGGCGCTGGGTGATGAAGAATGCCAACCCCACACGGACCGAACCGGACGGTGAAGGTGGGGGCGAGCTCGGGACGGTGAAGGTCCAGCACCGCCAGTCAAGAAGTCGCATATCAGCATGTTTTGCATCAAATGAAACACCTGACATGGCACCTTGGGCAGCGAAAGCCCGTCGTCTTTGCTGTTCGTAGGACCAGGGGGGGAGGGGCCCACAGTTCATCCCGAGGCGGTGTCCGCGGGTTCGTCACCATTCGCTGCTCCGGGCGCGAAATCGAGTGGCTGGGAGAGAAGCTGTTCGCCTCGGCGTCGCGCGCGCCGTGTGTGTGCGCTGTGCGCGTTGTGGGAGCTCCTGTGACAACTCATGTTCTGCCCAGCCCATTGACTTTTCTACTTCTTTTTTTCTCTCTCTTTTCCCGCCACCTTTTTTTTTTGCATTTGCATTTGCACTTGCATTCGCATTCCCAGAAGTTCCTGCAGCCTTCACTTGGTATTTTCTTTTCTTTTTTTCTCTCTGGCGTCTTCTTGTCCTTAGCCCCTCCCCCCATCTTTCTCCCTTTCCTTACATGCCTTCAAGGGAGACAGACATAGCTGTTGGACAATAGACTGCGCGCGAACCACAACGACAAACCTGCAGAGGGAACTCCCCCTGCCCCTCCCTCCCCTTGCACTCTCAGCCAACCAAATTGGGCCGGAGACCAACCTCCTCTGTTACACGTTGGGCCTGCCCGGCCATTGTCGCGAATTCGCATTGGAGCGAAAAACAGGAACCGACATTCTCGACCACCGCCTATCCTTTCGCGTTTCTTTCTCTTGCGGTCCCCCCTCCTAGTATCGGTTTCAACACCAACGAGAGAGAGAGGGAAGAGAAAAAGAAAGAAAGAGACATTGAGTCCATCCCACGCCCACCACCAACCACCCCCGGCCTTTCCTCTCTCCCTCCCTCCCCCCCGGAACGATGCCGGTGATACGCCTCCCCATTCCTCCCGACGCCGACGCCAACGCCGCTGCGGCCGCCGCCGTTGGGCTCCCATCCAAAACCCTCCGCTACGCCGCGGCCGACGCCATCACCCTCGCCGCCCGCCAGGAGAGCTCCAGCTTCGTCGCGATCCCCTCGGCCTACGGCGACCAGCACAGCTCGCCCTCGCCCGGCGTCATCGTCGGCATCGTGCTCGGCTCCGTCGTCGGCTTCCTGCTGCTGCTCTACCTCGTCTACTGCATCCTGCACGGCGGGCCCGTCCTGATCCCCCTCCGCGCGGGGGAGAAGTCGGTCGCCGAGTCCACCCTGGGGCCCTCGACTCTGGGGACCTCGACCCTCGGCACCTCCACGCTGGGCGCCTCGTCCTACGGCACCCGCAGCGCCATGAGCTTCCGCACGCGCAAGGACAAGGAAAAGGAAAAGGACCGCCGCCACCGCGGCAGCAAGGCCCCGTCGTCGCGCCGCTCGCGCTCCCGCACAGAGACCGTCGAGGTCCGCACCCGCTCGCGCCGCCGCACCGCCGACCCCGTCATCGTCGACCCTCCCCGGAGCCCCTCGCCCGTGTCGACTGCGCCCCCGCGCGCCGTCCCCGCCTCCGAGGTGTCCGCCATATCGTCCTTCGACTTCGACGAGATCGTCGTCGAGGAGGAGCACTCCCCGCCGCGCCGCCAGGGCGGGCGCCGCTACAGCCCGGACCGCCCAGGCTACCGCCGTGACAGCTACGCCCGGGACGGCGGCGACCCGGACCGCTTCTACCCGCCGCGGGACTCGCCTGGGCGACGGGGAAGCCGGAGGTATTGATTTCGGCATTGCGAGATGCGGGTTGGGTTTGGGGAGAGAGACCTGGCTCCTCCCCCCCTCACCCTTCCAAATTTGATTCTTATATAAAGAGGCCTTTTTTGCTCCTCCTTCTGTATGTTTGTTCGATATGGCGTTATTTGACATTTGCATCACACGGCACAATGTGAGATGAATTACGACGACACTGGCACCATGTCCCAGAAAGAATGATTTATGGGGGGCTTGGCTGGATATACATGTAATGACTATAGAGTGGCGGACTCGAGAAGGAAGTGTAGAATAGGATAGAACGAGTAATATGATGATGATACCAGTGCACCCAGATCCATACCTTTTGCCAATTGGAAACCCATCTCTATCCCGAGCACAACTGGGGGCAAGCAAACGAATCATATCAGGTGAAAAGAATAGAGGCCGTTGAACATGGTCTACCTAAAGCATCCCGTGCTGATAGATAGATGGCCTCGTCATAATATGGCTATGCAAATCATCATGCCTCCTTCACTAGATGTCTACACACTCAACATGCCTGTTTCATGTCCCTCTCTTTTTTTCTTTTCTTTTGCCATCAACACCTTTTCACGTTAGCCGCCGACCATGTCCAACAATGCATCCGGCGCCCTGAGCAACGAATTCGACAAGAGCCTCCGATATCTCTCCAAGCCCGCCGTTTTTACTGATTCTTTAGGGAGGTGGGAGGAATACTTCCCCTCCACCCCACCCATATACACACAATATCCAACCAAAAAATAAGCAATACATCCCAACAAGGTGAAAAGGGATACCCGGGAATAAAGGAATAATATAAACGAGAAAACCGCCCATCCGTTTAACTTACGGCAGCGAGCCAGCAAGCAAGGACATCTCGCGCCAGAACCCATATAAGATCCAGAAATCAAACACCGCAAGTCGCTCACATACCCATTCCCCCATCATTGTTCCCATTGCCGTTTTGCTGGCCCCCAAAGAAGAAGGTGTCAAATGGGTTCATCTGCTGCCCTTCGGTATAGTCATGGTGAAGCCCTTCCCAGTTCATACCGAAACCAAGGTCAACCTGGGATTGGTCCATATTTGGATATTCCCCGTTGGATGTCGTCCCGAGGTTTTGCAGGAACTCCATAGTCTGCGCGTCCGGATAATCAACCGGGTTCTGTCCGTTAAACCGCTGTTGTTGCTGGCCACCATATGGGCCGCCTGCGTTCGAGGGCTGTGATGTAACACGACGTTGTACAGGTGGCGAAGGGACAACCGACGAGTCAGTGGGAGACCCATCCTTCTTCACACCCATCTCAGATGGGCTGGGACCTCCCCGGCTTCTCGGCTTCATGATGTACCCGTCGGTAGTCCTTGGAACGGGAGGAGATGGCTGAGCCGTGGTGGTGGCGTCGCCTGCCACGGATAGAGTGGGTGATGATAATGAGTCGGATAACGACATGTCGAACTGATACGATGCATGATCCGAGTTTTGGTGACGATGCCGTGTCTGTGCCGATCCCTTGGACGAGTCTGGGGTCGTGTTCCATGCTGAGGGCTCGCGCCGAGATCGTCGAGCCTGGTTCGCTGGCACTCCAAATCCACCTGTCGAGCTGGCCATTTTGATAGTGGCCTTTGCTGTCCGGTCGAAGGCATCTCGGCATGTTTCTGCTGGCGGGCATTTGTCAATCATATCACTTAGTACCGATTTGGCTGCGAGGATGGTAAAGTCCACCTCATCCATGGTCTGCGCAGCATCGTGGGTTAGTCTTGAACTTGTGGGAAAATGGGGTGGCACTTACCAGGCGGCTTCGCACAATGGGCGAGTGCCATATGGCGTATAAATATGAAATGCCTGCCATGAAAAGATGGTGGGTCGATAGGTAGGTGTAGCTGACAAGGCCGCTGAGGTGAAGCTGTCGGTAAAGTCGAAGGATCTTTTGGCCAGCCTCGGCAACCTTGAGGTAGATCCGGTCCTCGTCCTCTCGCAGCTCCTGCTGGAAGGCAGTTGGGCTGTTGACTTCGTTGGACGTGTTGTATTCGCCTTCAAACATGGCAGGGACGCTGAGGCTCTGGCGGTAGAGCATGATGATGGCCTGCCAATAGTTGAGCTCGAGGAACTCGGTCGAGAACATTACGCCCGTCTCCTGTCTCGTTGGTGCGTTCGTCTTCCATTGGTACAGGCGCCTGTCAATGTCGATGCGCCAGGATCTGAACGAGTCGAACTGTACCAGGAACGGCGAGGGGAGGTGTATGTGCATGTGCATGTCCGGGTGCTTGTTCTGAACCCCTGCCTTCGCAATCTGTGCCTGATTGTACTGCAGCACCTGAAGGATCTCTGATTGCAGTAGCCGCAGGCGGAAATAGTGGTGCGCAACATGCTTGTAGCTTGACTGAACCTGGTCCGAGGGTGGATCCATCAACCCCGTCGGGGTGATGTATTCATCGTCCAACGACGAGGGGAACTCGGTTGTGATGACCTGATCGCTGATTCCGAACGGCCGTCCAACGCATGTGCTCACAAGTCGATCCAGAGAGTACGTGCACCACCAAAGTCGTCTTCTCATGTCGCGAACCCACAACTTTTTCCCTCGCATCTGAACACCATTCTCCCTCGAGCCCGCTCCCTCAACCCCGTCGCCTTCACCAGAATCGGGGACCGCTGCATCAACGTCTCGGTCGTCCTCATAGTGCAATCCAAGATCGACAGCCAAGCGAACCGCAACACCGATGATGTACCTAGCGCGTGTTAATCAATCAAGTCGGTTTTTTTTATCGTCAGAGAACGAGGGGAGGGGGGAAGCAGGGAAATTCATACCAGAGGCCAGGAGGAACAGGGCGAAGCAGAGCAAAGTTTGCGAGAAGAAGAACAGCTTGCAGGACCTCCAATCCACCACCACTGTTGCTTAGACACGCTTCCAGATGAACGATGGCGCTTGCGTGGTACTCTTCGGGCGCATACTGGCTTCGCGCCTGATCGATGCCCATGCCCGAATCGCCGGATGATTCGGTCTTAACCGGCTCGCCCACAATCACGCCGCAGCCGATCGCGAAGACCATGTTAAGAAGATAGAGTTCTCGCGCCCCAGGGGCAGGATCCTTGGTCGCATACACCCGCTCAAACGTCTGCATAAACTCTCCCCTGTGCAGAATTGGGATCTGAGGGTTTGAGTGTTCAAAATAGAGCCTCACTAGTCGCAAACCAACTTCTTTGTCGGGAAAGGTCGCTGGCTTTATCGTGGGGCGCGTATGAAGGCCGAAGAAGGAGTCGCGCAACGAAGTTCCATTTCCAGTTGGCTGACGCGAGTTGGAGTTATCCTTGGCGCCCGTCTGACCCGATACGGAGTATTGCACAGCAGCGAAAACGACACGGGCAAAGGAAACGCCGGAAGCTGAAGCCAGGGAGCGAGGTTTCGAGGGGCTGACAATGTTGAGGAACCCGCCGGTAGACTGGTTGGCCTTTTTCGGTTTGAGCGACTCGACAGCTTGGGTTTGAGGCCTGACCATGCCCCGGTCACCGGCCTCCGACTGACCCGAATATCCAGTGTCGGCGGTAGAATTTATGCTAGCTGTATCAGTTCCGGGGCGAGAGCATATTTCGAGGTTATCGGCTGGGGGGAAGGGGATGTTGTTGGAGGCCAGCAGGTTTTCAAGCTGCTCGACTCGGGTCTCGAGATAGAAGACATAACTGGGAGCCAGGTCAGTAAGCATACTTGGTTCTTCAATTCCGCGAGGAACGATCTAGATGCCCCAGCCGCACGGTGCAGGGCCGGCGACTGGCGGCGCGTTCCTGGGTTTCGTGTCGTACCTGCGTGGGATTTCCTTCTTGGTGATGGGGTCGTAACCGACACAGGCAACGCCGGCCTTTGCGCAGCTAGCGCAACTGGGGAGCTTCTGGTCGCATCGATTCTTGCGCAGGCGGCATCGGTTACAGGCGCTGACATTGCGAAAGTTGCTGCTCTGCCCCGCCTTGGAAGCGGCCACAGAGGCCGACGCGGAGGAGGAGCCGTCGAGGTGGTGGTCGCGAGGACTCGTCTGCCCGTTGCGCGGCGAACCATCATCGAACGAGGACTGTCTCTGTCGCTTGGCGGGTTGCGTGCTCGGGGACGGAGGGCCACGCGCAGGCATGTTGACGGCCCGCCGGGCGACGGAGGACGGACCGGCGACGGGCGGCGCTGATTGAGATGCGGCGGCGACGGCGACGGCGACGGCAGTGGGGGTGGTGCAGGAGAGAGGTGCCTGGCGAAGAGGACCAGACGGGATGGCAGATCAGTGGGAGGGCAGGACGCTCGGGCGAGTCGGTGAGTCGGGGACTAGACTGCTGAGACGAAGCGAGAGAGAGAGGTGAGCGCCGGGCTTGAAGGAGCCGAAGGGAACAGGGGAGCCGAGGTGAGGGTGAGGCAGAGACGGATGGCGGACGGAACCACGGGCGGGAATTGGATTGGGTGGGAATGCGAGTGGGAAAGGATTGGGATGCGGTGGATGTGGTGGTGGATTGGTGCATGCGGGATGTGCAGCTGAGGATGGGGACAAGACGGGTAAAACATCCATCAACGGCGGCCAAGTTTCACACTCACTTGCAGTATCGTTGTTCAATGGCTTGGTTTTTTGCTGCGTTGCGGGGGGGTTGGTTGGCTCTATCGTGCATCTCGGTGGACGCGCGCCCCCATGACCGGGAAGGGAATTGGAGCGGCCAAGGCACGATGCGGACTGAGATGCAGTTGTAGTTGCAGTCGCGGTTGCAGCCGGCTCGAGGGCCGGGAAGATCAATGGCTTCCGGAGGCAATGCTGGATCGTCGATGGCTTGCGTTGAAGGTGTGCTAAGTAAGGATGACTTAGCTCTCTCTGCTGTCGCCGGTCTGGCAGATAACCGGGATTAGCTTGCGGGAGCGTGGCGGCCAGCCAAAAAGTCAACGGAATTATGGACGGTCTGGGGCTCGAGAGGCTCCAAAGGCTCTGTGCACCTGGGCTGGGCTGGGCTGGGGTTTTCTTGGCTGGGAGCAATTGGCAGCAGCGGCGCCTCTCCCCAACGGTTAATGGGCTGTTCGGATTGGATTGGGTTTTGCTTTGGTTCGGGGAAACGATAATAAAAAAGCAACCGGATCCCGTTGGTGAAGATTTTTGAGAACTCGGGTGTGGCAACACCCCAGTCACGTCCTCATGACCCGGGAAAATTTTGGTCCTCTCGCTGTCCAAGAAAAATCGACACAACCGTAGCAGTCGCGAAAGAGGTCAGGAAGGGGGGCGGCGGCGGAGGACAGGAGCAAGGACCCTGGAACAAGGCTAGCTGGGGAGCGACAAGGCAACTAACGTAAAGCCAGCTCGAGACGGGGACAAGTTGGGGGCTCCCTTGTCAAAGGGGAAAGAACTGTACCGAGAGACAAGAGACAGAATAATATCGACGGTAAACCAATGGGGGAAGCAGGGTCGAGCGCCCGGCAATCAGGTCAAGCTCTCAATCATGAAGCACAAGGTACGCCTTGGTCGCCCGCACAGATCCGTCAAGATGGGGGTTTTTTGGGGGATGGAAACTGGCTCCATGGGGTCCTGCTACAGGCTACAAGCTACAAGCGACATGTTACATGCGCGCCAGTGTGCGCCGCCGCGCTGCCCGCGATATGCGATTTTTGATCTCGTGCCTGGCTCTGCTTGGCTGGACAGTAGCCACAGAACTTGCCTGACCAACCGACTTGCCTAATCAAGCGTCAACATTTGATAGTCGGCGTCAATTGATTCGCGTGCAATTCAGGTGCTGGCCTCAGCCAAGCCGCCGGCCATTGGGGGTTTCCACCACCGAGGTACACCATGAGGCTGGCGCAACTGATAAGCTAAGCGTCCTGCAGCAAACTTGGCAGCCGCAGTCGCTAATCGGCCTATGATCTCTGTAATCCTCAATTCATTCCATTAGCAATATCTTTTTTTTTCTTTGTTCTCCCTCCTCCTTGGCCAACCACGGGATTGTAGGGAAATGGTGACAAAGCCCGTCGCGGGTCTCGTATACCCTGCCAGTCCCAATTGCAATACCAGCGTCGTCGTTGGTCATCATATCACACAAACTCTTCAGGGACCCGGCCCCATCTTACCAACGAGAAGGACCGGGTGCCGGTATTCCTTACTGCGGGCCCGTCACGACCGTATCATAACCATTTCCACTCCACTAACCGTTTGTATCCGAGATGGAGAGTCGTTGCTTTTGTCCCTATCCAATTTTTTAATTCGTTTTTTTTTTTTTTGGTTTCCCATTCGTGCGTTTTGAATTGAAAAGGCTTGTTCGCCACCAAGACACACGCAGGTGAAAGGATGCAAGGAAGAGAGAGAGGACACTGGCGCGCGAAAAGAGCAAAAAAGCAAAGTCTCATTCATCCTTCTGACCAACCATCAAATCATGCGGTCCCCCGTCGGTTTATAATCAAGACTGCTCTGGAGCCGCTTGGACTGAAAAAGGAATCTTACGGCGAAGAGCAATGGAACGAACCATGTGAATGGCCAGGCAGGATAAGCTGGGGTGGGATCGAACTGACTGCGCGACGCAGCCTTGCTAGCCTCGATCTTCCATCACATCTCACCTTGGCATCAGCCACCTGCTCCAGGTGGTTATTCACGCAAGGGATCACGCTGCGTCGGCCTCGCGCCTTTTCGCAACGACTCGTTTGCTGAAATAGGAATCTCTAGCCTGCTCCCCACTTCAATGTCGAGAACCCGTTTCAACATGTGGTCCGCTGCATGGTGGTCGACACCCACCATTGACATATATGAGTAGCTCTGTAGTTATTACTGGCCGAGCAACAATTCCCCGGGAATTCCCCCAATCCTCACATACCTGCCTATAGACGACGGTCCTTGGTTTTGACAGCGACCTTGTTACAGATTCTCTCACGCAAAGCAAGCATGAGTGGAGCCATGTATCCAAAATATACCCTGGCACGCAGGACAAATCCAACGCAAACAAGGACGACATCCCCCAGCCAGACATGCCGGCGCCGTATTCGTATGGGCGATAGGCAGACAGAGACCGTCAAGTGACTTGGCTGGCTGATGCAAAATGCCTGACGATGGGCTCAACAGTGACTCAATCGACGGAGGACCGAGTGCGCTGCTTGCTTCTCGCACGCCCCTGTCTCCCCTTTTTTGGTTTTTATTTTTTTTTCCTCTCCCGCTCAATGTCCCCCTCCCGACGCTGACATTGACCACGTCGCCGGCCTGGTGGGCTGGTTGGGCTTGATGTCTCTTTTCTCTTCTCCTCCCAACACGCACACCCAAGGGAGGGTGTCTTTGGGCTCGGGCTTACACACAAGAACGATGCCGCCACGCGCGTGCTTGTCCACGTCAGATCGTGCCCTCTTTCTGCACTGCGGCCTTGTCCAATTTCTCAATTAAGCAAAAAGTTTCTGGCCTGGAAAACAGGGTCCCCAACCCAATTCCTGGAGGTGTCCAGACGAGGCTCCGAAGTGACCAGGGTCTCATCCCCCACCTAACCCACAAACCCACACCCCAAAGCTGCACCTCTGCATCGCTGCATTTCCCAGGATCCCCGAGTGAATGGAATGGATCCCTCGCTCCCAAAATGTCGAAGCAATTGTAATATTGCCAATTGATGCGGCAATGGAGGAGGGCGCCCACGATTCACTTTTGGTCGTAAATTGAGGGCCATCCAATCACGGGCGTTCATTCTGCCCCGCTCCCCATTCTCCATCATCCTCATCATCATCACCACCATCCTCCACCCTCAACTGCCCTAGGCCATGTTCGTTGCTCTGCCCCACTTCTCACTCTTCCCTCTGCCTTTTGTCCTGTGCTCTGTGCCGGCTCTTCAGAAACGCAGAGGGAAGAAAATTTTCTTCTACGG
Source organism: Calonectria multiphialidica (assembly GCA_020623665.1). Classification (NCBI taxonomy): domain Eukaryota; kingdom Fungi; phylum Ascomycota; class Sordariomycetes; order Hypocreales; family Nectriaceae; genus Calonectria; species Calonectria multiphialidica. Next base: position 14,120 of record JAHVYC010000226.1, read on the forward strand.
GGTCTGCAGCCATGCATTCTGGCCCTCTGCCGTCATGCTTGCCCCTACCTACATGCATGCTGCATCGCCATGTATGTACGCTTGGACTCATCCGCCGTCCCTGTCCTGGATTTGTTGTATGTACATGGAGGTGTGTGGTGGACCACGAGCCCATCAGCGTGAGCCCATCAGAGCAAGCCCGTCTCTCTCCCCAAGGCTCGCCCTTTCGGCACCGGTCCGGTTCGGTGGTCGGGATCGAAACACCCAGGGACGGATCCTCAAACCCCTTCTCCAGGAGACTGTTACCCCATCTAGGCGCGTCGCCCGCCTGGTTTGTATGAGGCAAAGCCGACCTCATTGCCGTCGCAGGCGGTCGGCATGTGTCTTCCACCCACCGCCCACTTCATCACCCTCGTCCTCACCCTCACCGTCCTGTTATGCAGCAGCCATGCTTTCCACCTTATGTACCCCCTCCGATACCCCCCCCCCTCCATTCTCCCCTTTCTGCCGTAACAATATAGCCGTTCATTGAGGCACAGTTCGGTATTGGCGCTGCCGTAGTATTGCCGACTCAGAGGTCGTCGACTCTCATTGCCCAAAGCCTGACCGAGATCCACAATGGCTCATACCATTTCACATTCATACATACGTGATATGGACAACATTCACTTCAGGTGACCAGATTTGCAAATGTAGTTAATTTGGATAGGCAATTGTCATTCTAGCAAATCTGTCTGTGCCGCAACTCAATCTCAGTTGTCCTCACACCGCCAGTCTCTTGCCCGCAAGGTTACTAGCCAGACTTCACCGTGACTCCTGCATCTTGAATCTCAGACTGTTGTTGGTTCCTGATCTCTTGCATATAGATCTCCTGCGGGTTCTGTCATGCCCAATCATAGTCCGGTTGTCTTCATCATCCTCTTGCCATACAGCCATTATCCAACTGCCTCCTTCGCCTCGTGTCTGTCCCAAAAAGAAAAAAAAATCAAGTCCAATCAATACATGAGAGCAAGCGCGACTTGCGTGCTCCGTTCCCCTCCAGTAATCCAAAAGAAAAATTCCAAAAGTCTATTACATAAATGTATTGTCCCAAGCAAAAGCTCCGTCTTTTATAGAAAACGCCGGTCCCAATGCCTCGTCGCTGTGCTTTTTAAAAGGGGTATTATCGACGTAAGCGTCCTTTCTTTCCCGCTCATCCCATAGAAATCGAAATGTTGCGTAGAATGGCAAAATTTGCCGTCTTGTCCCGTCGCGCCTCAAAACGCTCAAAAAAATCGGAAACAAAAATGTGTCATCAGCTCAGCGGAGCTGTTCTGTCTAGACTCTGTTGTCCTCCTCGCCGTCCTCGTAGTCCACGAAGAGGCCCTCATCCAGGAGGGGATCCTCTTCCTGGGGCAAAGGCTGCTCGTGATAACCGCCACCCTCAGTGATCTGGGAGCTGAGGTACGCTCCAACAATGGTGACGAGGCCGCTGAACCACCATGCAAGTCCCGAGTACCCAGTCTGCAGACCAAGCGAGTACAGCAGCCCGGACAGGGTAGGTCCGAGCGCGCGACACAGGCTCGCAGTCGATGCGGCGATACCGTTGATCGTTCCGAGGACTTGCTTCGATGGGGCCGAGTTCGCCAAAAGGATCGCGTTGCTGGGGTAGGCCATGGTCGAGAATGTGCACTTCCAAATCACGAGCAGATAGATGGCGGGCATCCTCATCGCATCAGGGAGCAAAACCAGGTAGGGAGTAACGAGGTATAGGGCGAAGTAGGAGAAGGCGAGCATGCGGAATAGTCGGAGAGAACCCAGTCGGCGAGTGACTGGGGGGACAATCAAGTAGTTGGAGAGCAGCGAGTAACCTCCTTGGATCGACATGATAATACCGATGGTCTTCGTCTCGAGGCCAAATCCATCAGTGAAGCGGAAAGGCAAATCCTTGATCGGGTGCTCGGGTCGAGCAGTGCTGAGGAAAACGGGGAATAGCTGATCAAACGTCATGGTGTGGCTAGTGGCCGATGTTAGTACCGTTTCATAAGAGGCTGAGGGAAAACCTACAAGGCCAAAATGCCATACGAGATGATATTCATGATGACAGGCTTAGTAAAAATCTTGGCCTTCTTTTCAGTGGGTGCTTCCGAGTTGAGCGACACGCTTTCGACAGAGCGAGAATCGGCCTGGGGGGCCAATCGTGGTGAGCTCTCTTGGCTCTGATAGGCGGGAAGAGCTTCATCGTCGTCCGCTCTGTTAAGGGACGTGCGAGATGATCCATATCCAATCCGCTGCTCGCTATCAAGAAGCGCCTGCTTCTCGGCGCCCCTCCCACGGCCGTTGCACTTGGCAACTCCACCCACAAGGCTTGCCACGTAGTCGCCCACCTCGCGGCCGCGATCCCGCTGAGTCTTCCTGAAAGCGTGGGTTTCGTCGAGAAAGAGGAGGCCAATGATAACACCGACAAAGACGGTAGCGGCACTGAAGAGGTTAGGCAAAAGGTAGGGGTACTTGTCCCAGATAGTTCCACGGGCGAAGATCTCGGGGTAGCTGATGCAGGGTCGTGCCAAAGCTCCTCCGATCATAGGGCCAATGATCGATCTAGATATGTCGGTCAGGGATGAAACAGTGCCAATCAGATTGCTAGACTTACCCAATACACCACACCATCGGCATAATAGTATAGGCGCGAGCTGGTCTGTGTCAGCATTGGTTCTTTCTCAAAATGCGGGTGATAACTCACGTTGATGCTCCTTCACCGTAACAAGCTCGGCCACGGTTGTCTGCAGGACGCCAATGTTTCTGAGACACGATTAGCTAACTCCTCACCACAAATTCAGGCCAAAGCGCCGTACCCATTGAGAAGACCGCCGAGAGCGCGGGCAAATAGAGCCACGGGGAGATTGGGGGCGAAACCGAAGACAAGAACACTAAGGGCAGTTCCGAGCAAGCCAGCTAGAAGAACCGGCTTTCGTCCAATTTTGTCGCTAAGTCGTCCCCACAAAACTCCCGTTGAGAACTCTGCCAGGGTGAAGGCTGAGGTGACCATGCCGGCGTAGACAGAGATTTTGCTGGTGTCATCGGTAATGTTGAAATCCTCGATCATGTAGTAGATGTAAGGAAAGATGGACATGAAGGCAATCGGTTCGCATATTCTGCAGCACGCTGCAGCCAATTAGCACAGTCTTCGTGTGTAACGAGGGTTCGTTTTATTCATACCAAGGACAAACATTTGCTTGGCGGGGAACGGGGGCAGTGTTCGGCCACCATCGCTGCGGTTGGCCGCCTCATGACGACGGCTCCTCCCCATGTTGGCGGTTTTTGTCCTCTATAGTCGCAAATTTATTCGGTTACTTGCGCGCAAGGGCGTGTTGGCGCAAGGCACTTTGGTGAATGCGTCGTGCCGAGTAGTACAGGTAGCCCGTGGTGTGGTTTTTTTTTTTTTTAATTTTCCCTTGTTTTCCAAACGGGCGTCGGGAGCGTGCGTGGTGTCGTGGAATATGGGCTGCGTGCGTCGTGGGGAGTTGATGTTCAAGAATCAAGCGGGCAAGACAAACTGTCAAGGATTGCGAGGTAGTCAAGTTTACTAAGGCGCCAAGCAAAGGCAAAACGCACGCCAGAAGTCAATGAGGTAAAGAAAGGGTATCAAGACACAGGTGATGGTTATTGAAGAGTAAAGTAGGAGAATCGCAGGAGGGCAAGAGAAGATTCACGTCGGGGAGTGGATACACTTATAACAGAGAGAGGGAGTGTGTAGCGACACCCCTCGGGGACTGGGGTACAGGCCACCACGGGCCATCCTTTGGAGCAAATTAGACCCAAGATTAGAACGGGCGGTGACATGAAGACCAGACCAGACCAGACCAGAGGGCACATCTCCTGTCCAACAAAGGACACTGCGGCGGAACGGCTCCAACTCTCGGGGCATGACAGTGGGCAGTGGGGCATTTCAGAGCGCCGGGACGCCAGAGAGCAGCGGGATCCTTGTTGACAGGGCGGACTGAAAATCGGTCGCCTGCCTTGCCCTCGACGGTCCCAGGCCATGGGGGTTGTCGGCGAGGATGGGCATGGGGCTCTTGCTATGACTCTTGGGTCTAGGCACGCAAGTACCTCGCAAGTACCCTGCCAGGATGTGGCTCTGAGACTTGCATGGGGGCCCAAGGGAGCGTCCCAGCAAGGGGGTTGCGCTCTAGCTCTCGAGGTGGTCCATCGTCGACGGGGACGTGTGCCGAGCGAAACGCTATGGACTGACGACCGGGTTCGAGCTTAATTATTGGGAGCGCCGCCATGAGCCAAGAGCCCACACAACACTAACCCGTGCTACCCCGGCATTTCCGTCGCGTGGCTCACGAAACAAGGCCCCCTTGGGTGCTGGCGACGTTGGATGAGATGGGGGTAAGGGAGGGGAGGTGGGAAAGATTAGCCACACCCTCGTCACTATGGCCTTTTTTTTTTTTTTTTT
>JAHVYC010000227.1:0-36283 GCA_020623665.1 Calonectria multiphialidica
GGAAAATTTCATACATGTTGATACCATACAGCTCTCAATCATATAATAATGGACTTGTTTTATCTATTTATTTCGTATCATAATTTTTCGGGTTGCGTTGGAGGTTCTCTATAAGAGGAGAGTGAGTTGACGGTCAGGCCAGATAGTGCAGTGGTAGTTATCATTGCGTTGAATACATTTTGAATCATGTCAGCATCAAACTGTCCCCAGTTTGTGCAACGACGCGCCGCCAGGAACTCATGATCTGGCCCGTCGACGACGGGCCCTGCCTCCAGACCTCATGGACGACCTGGATGCCCGTGCGCACGGCCTCGATGGCGTAGACGCCCGCGTTCTCGTACCACTTCTCGAAGCGCTGCTGGTGCTGGGGGTCGAAGGCCTCGGTGGCGCCGATGAAGGCGGGCCAGAAGAGCGGGGCGGCGAGCATCCGGGGCTCCATCTTGAGGCGCTCGACGGCCTCGATGCTGTCGATGATGGTCTCGACGTAGTGCCGCAGGTAGCGGTGGCCCAGCAGCCGGATGTTCTGGGAGAAGTAGATGATGAGGGCGTTGTGGAAGGCCCGCGTCTGGTGGTAGATGATCTTGCCGCTCAGGCCCTTGTTGGTCTCCTGGCACCGCTTGAGGCGCTCCTCGAGGGGCCAGTCCAGGATGTCCTTTTCCAGGTCGTCGCATAGCCTGTCCAGGTCTTCGGAGATGTGGAGGCTTCCCGTGGTCTGGCGTTCTTGTTCCACTTTGTCAATCAACTCGATGGCATCCTTGAGCATCAGTAGCAGGCTCTGTGGTATGCCGTATATACACTCGTACGCCGCCATCTCCGTCAGGGGCTCCTGGGCAGAGCCAGTCTCTGATTCCATCGCAGCAACCGTCCTTGGTGATTCGTCCTCCTCGATGAATAGTCGCTTTGGAATGGTGGAGGGTTCAGGGACTGTGGTTTTATGCGAGCCCAGGAAGGCAGTGAATCGGGAGCCCCGGCTTTCTCGTGGCTTGACCGAGGTGCTTTCATGGATGACTCGCAGGTATAAATATATTCGATGTAATGCGTGTGCCTTTCTGGAGAACTGAGACTTTCGGAGACTCATGTGGCTGATGAGTTGCTCGGCACCGTCTAGATGGACACTACAAGTACTAGTATCTCCGGAAAATACCTATATACGGGTTAGATACTGGGTTGTGGGGCTGGTAATTCAAAAGAGCCTACGTTAATGGTAATCATGGACAGCATGGTGGCTAGAAATTCCTTGTACTTGGGCCTCTTTTTCGTGTAGAGATCATTCTCTACCCCTTCCTTTAGCAGACCGATAGCATCGTACCGGTACCGTGAAGCGACATTGCCCCATTTCTTGGCTTGGTCGGGGAGATTGTGGGCTTGACAATCATTGGACAGATAGAAGGCGCTGATGGATAAGAGGGTGTTCCGGAGGGCGTTTCGGATCCTGGTCGTCTGGCCCCCAAAGCTCAACTCGCCGGCGCACTGGAGGACTCGGGGGAGGTGGATGGTCTTCCAGGGGCTCTTGTCATTGTCTATCACGCAAAACAGATTCACAACTTTGTGCATGTAATGGTTCATCAGGAAGCGCTCCTGCTGGGACACGACGTTGGGCGGGAGAGTCCGGAACTGATGGGTGGCTATGGCCCAGTTGTGCTCCGAGTTTGATCCGTCAAACACCAGCGATTCTTCCGCCGGGTATGATGTGTCATTGTTAGTCTGGTCGAGGCAGGTCAAGGCATCGTCGAGGACGAGATCGCCGATGGCCGCTGTGCCCTGCTGGTCGTGGAAGTTTATGGGTTGGGACTGCAACTGACCCCCTTGGAGGTTGCACAGGTCCCAGGCGGCGGCGGCCTCAGAGTAGGAAGGCGAGGCGAAAGATTCCAACGAGCCCAAAAAGTCAGACGGCAGCGATTCGGTGGTGAAGTCGATGTTGACCCCATTCTCGGAGTGAACGTCTCGATTCGCCGTCGAGTCCCTGGGCGGCTGGGGGGACTCCTCGGCGGCGGCAGGGCGTTTCAGGCTGAAGACGCCGAAATTCTGGATACTGGTAGCGATAGTTTTCTTGTTGCTTTTGGAGGAGGTCAGGCCGCCGGCCTCCCACGAGTCCAGGACCCGGAGGATGCCGTCGACCTGGCTCCAGCTCAGGACTGACGCCGGGGGCTCTAAACGGGGCGGCGGCAAAAAACGAGTTAGTAATCAACACACACACACACATGTACACTGATAATGATAATCTACATCAGAAGCTACAGGCGCTGCGCTTGGGTGAGATGGGGGTGGTGGAGGGCTCGGGAGGCGTACCGGCAGGTATGTGACGGCGGAGGGCGTGCTGGCTCTGGGAGGGCATCTCGGAGCGAGAACCGGTCCCAGAGCCGGTCTCGGGGGGCAGCCACTGGAGGCGCGAGCCGTAGCCCTCGCAGGCCAGGCGCTTGTCGCGACATTGTCGGCAGTGAGGCCTCGCCTCGTCGCACTTGATTTTGCGCGCGCGGCAGGTCCAGCAGCCGGTGAAGGTCTTTGTGCGCTTGCGGGTGTTGTTGCTGCTGCGTCTGGCGCTGCTGCTGCTGCCATCTTTGGCCGCCGCCGGAGGAGCTGGGGCGGCGGCGGAGGAGGAGGACGGGGGGGCCGGCATCATGGGCCCATAATTTCGTCCTTCTCTGTCTCGCCAAGCTCTCGAATGGCCGAGTGACAAAAGACTGGAGCCCCGAGGCGGGCGGGCGAGATGCGACAAGGGGGCAGAGCAGCCGGTGTGCGAATAGAAATAGAGCCAAAGGGCAATTCAAAGCGCGAGGGGATGGAGGATGGTGGTCTTTTCTTTTCCTGTTGCAGCGTCGCCACCTCGGATCAATACTGGGGAACCTGGGGGGACCGCCGCCGTCGCCGCTGGATGGACCCTTGGAGCGATACCCCACCGCCCAACGCCACTGCGAAAGTCGCCTAGCGCCTGTGGCCTGTGGGCGGCGGGACTGGGCCAACCACACGGCGCTAGCTGCGACGTCTGGGAAGGTGACCGCGAAACATTGCACCAAAATCGTAAATCGTCAGTAGAGGGCGCGCGCGCGAGCAGCAAGGGACGTCTCCAGATGAACGACAACAGGCTACTACAGCTACGTCAGGAGGGGATGTGGGAGGGGCTCTGCGGCACGTGGAGCCGCAGAGAGTTATCGATCTCCCGCATCGTAATCGCGCGCACATGCCGATGCCTGCGTCTGACGGTTTAGGTAGGTGGAGGCAAACGACTCCAATCTGCCGATGGAGGTTTAAGAGGAGATATCTTCTTATCTTGGACGCAACCGCCGCCTCGGAACTGCAACCTTTCCTTTCATTATCTTGTCAACAACCAGCAACCAACAACCAACAACAGCCAGCCAATCAACTCCAGACCTGACCTGACCTGACTTGACTTGCAGATTGTGAATACCACCTACTACACTCACAATGTCTGCCACCGCCACCACCACCACCACCACCCAGCCGGCCGAGCTCAAGGTCGAGGCCGCCCCCGTCGCCAGCCAGGTCGAGGAGACCAAGACCGAGCAGAAGGAGGAGCCCTCCAACCTCGCCGCCCTGGCCACCGGCGGCTACGTCTTCCCCGGCATCCCCCAGATCGATGACCCCTACAAGAAGCGACAGTGGCAGCTCGAGCACATGGCCGGCGCCTTCAGGGTCTTCGCCCGCAAGGGATACACCGAGGGCACCAGCGGCCACATCAGCGTCCGCGACCCCGTGGACCCCACCACCTTCTGGATCAACCCGTGAGTCCTTGAGCCTTCAACTAGATGTAGATACAAACGATGTATGGATTCTAACCCTTCTGCGTGCAGCCTCGGAGTGCACTTTGGCATGCTCAAGGCCAGCGACATGGTCCACATTGACGAAAAGGGCCAGGTCATCGGCGGCAACAAGACGGCCGTCAACGCCGCCGGCTTCATGATCCACAGCGCCATCCACCGCGCCCGCCCGGACATCAACGCCGCCTGCCACACCCACTCCAAGTACGGCAAGGCCTGGTCCACCTTTGGCAGGCCCCTCGACATCATCAGCCAGGACACCTGCAACTTCTGGGGCATCCAGGCCGTCTACAAGTCCTTCGGCGGCGTCGTGCTCCTCGAGGACGAGAGCGAGCGCATCGCCGAGGCCATGGGCGACAAGGGCCGCGTCATCATCCTCCAGAACCACGGCATCCTGACCGCCGGAGGCACCGTCGACGAGGCCGCCTACCTGTACACCCTCATGGAGCGTTCGTGCGAGGTCCAGCTCATGGTCGACAGCACCGACCTGGAGAAGAAGTACGTTGGCCAGAAGGAGGCCGAGTTCACCGCCAAGGTGAATGCCGATCCCGTAAGTTGTTTATGAGAAGCTCCCCCCATCCTTTGAAAAGAAAAGAAAAACAGTTATCTAATCGAAAACCAGGAAACCCTCTACACCGAGTTCCAGCCTGACTTTGAGTACGAGATCTGGAAGTCCGAGGGCGAGCTGTCCAAGGGCGAGTAAAGGACCGAAGCATAGCTGCCAAATTGTTTGAATCTGTTGTTGTTTTCCCTTTGTAACTCTCCGCTCAGCATTCGCTTCGAGCACGAATCTAGAAAAAGCCGAGAGCCGGGCCAGAGAGCCCGAGATGAAATGAGATGATGATTGCCTAGTTACCATAATTGATCTTGATTGTATCAAAACCAATGGGCTTGCCGGCCGTAGTGAAGATGATAACTAGAGACACGTGACTGAATCCTAGATCCAGCACCGATGCAGGGCTTTGATATGACACGCCAGCTTATGCAATGTCACCGATAGCCTGTCAACCTTATCGTCTGCGAACCAGCCATCTTCCTCGACCCAGACCCGGGACGAATGGCTCGAGCGTCCTCCCCCTTGCAGAGTGCGGGGGGGGTATGCAAACGCGGCGGTCGTGCTTGAGGCCAGCAGCCTATCCGTGGTTCCGTCGAGGTCATCTTGCGGGCAGTCGAGTCAATCTAGATCCGGAGTTCGTTCCATTTCAGGATGTGGACGTGCGCGCATCAGAGGATGGTTAAGGAAAGTTGCAACGGTAAGACTACGCACATTTATTCACTTTTTGACCAAACCATACAGTCATAATAATAAACACAATCAAATTCTTGGTGCCATACTCAAACCGTTTATTCCATTAATAATCCTTCCAAGGACTATTCAGAATCGCTCTGTCACACCCGTGTTTGGATACTCGACTGTTTTGCTCCAATGCAATGTGCCACCCTACAGTCGTCGCGCGCCTCCACAGGACAGGGCCCAAGCAGCAGCCCAAGTCCGCATTCAAGGTTCGGATGGGCTACCCGATCAAACCCAAAGCGGGAAAGTCACAGAGGAGAGGTGTCGCTGGCGGGCATGCGACAGCGAAAGTCTCCAGCGACCCCGCCGATAGCCACGAGCTGCACCGTGGGGTCCTATCCGCGGACGCGCACTGGCTGGACTGGGCTGGGCCCCCAGTCACCTGCCGGAGCCGAGATCTGGCTGGAACCCCACACCGAAGCTATCCCCAGACAGCTCGCGCTGCGTGTGGTTCATGGCAGTTGACACCAGGCTATCGTCGGCCAGCTTGTCGATTATATCTGCTTCCTTGGGAGCCCCGGACTCGTTTCCCGTCGGTCCAATGCGTTGTGGTCGATAGTTGAGCCTGTTTCCTTGTTCCCAGCGCCAGCTCCTCCTCCATTCTCATCCGAAAAATTTCCCCCAACCTCCAAACCCCATACCGCCCTGCACCACACACACCAGCCATGGCGAATCGCGGCCAGACACACGATGCCCAAGTCTGCAGCATCAAGGATCTCGAGCGACTTGGGTCTGCGAAGCTGACCAAGTCGACAAGAGGTGGGTGAATCAATTCATCATGCCTAACCCATATTCCAGGTTAAGAGCAGGGTAGCTGACCCCCCTGGTAGAATACTACAATGAGGGTGCCATGGATCTCATCACGTATAGTCACTCTCAATGCTAGCCGAAGAAGGAAAAAATCTCACACATTCCAGGTTGCGGGACAATGAATCGGCCTACGATCGCTACAAGATCCGACCCCGAGTCCTGCGGGACCTGACCAACCTCGACACCAGCACCACAGCCTTCGGCACCAAGATCTCATTCCCCTTTGGATTTTCCCCTACCGCCATGCAGCAGATCGCCCACCCCGACGGAGAGGAAGGCACCTCCAAGGCTGCCGCGGCCATCGGTGTCCCCATGGGTCTGTCCAACTACTCGACCATTGCCCTCGAGAAGGTCATTTCTCACGGCAAGGGGAACCCTTACGCCATGCAGCTGAGTCTTCTCAAGAACAAGGATGCCACTATCAAGCTCATCAAGAGAGCAGAGGGTAAGTCTCCAGTTGTAAAATCCGAATTGGACGTATCTTGGCGGTGCTAACGCGCTTGGCAGAGGCTGGTTTCAAGGCCCTCCTCGTCACTCTCGACGTCCCCTTCCTGGGAAAGAGGTTAAACGAGTACCGCAACGCTTTCGGTGTGCCCAAGGGCATGGAATACCCCAACCTATTCCCTGGCGTCGATGTCACCAACCTCGAGGACGGAGACGAGTCAATGGCCTATGGTATTTATTCAACTTTTGATTTTCATCATATGATGTTGTGACTGACCCTTCAAGACTCGGCTATTGAGTGGCCCGAACTCATGGCATTTTTGCGAAAACACACCAAGATGCAAATCTGGGGCAAGGGAAGTAAGTTAAAACCTCAGACTCGAAAATCAATTGGGTAAGCCAGCATTGCTCATTACCATCTCAGTCTACGGCATCGACGACGCCGAGCTCGCCATAAAACACGGCCTCGACGGAATCATCATCTCCAACCACGGCGGCCGCCAGCTCGACACGGTCCCGGCCACCCTCGACATCCTCCGCGAGGTGGCGCCCGTCGTCAAGGGCCGCATCCCCATCGCCGTCGACGGCGGCATCCGTCGCGGCACCGACATTTTCAAGGCCTTGGCCCTTGGCGCCGACTTTTGTTTGGCTGGCCGACCTGCCATCTGGGGTCTTGCTGTAAGTGGTTCCCTCGTACATTTCTTTTTTTTCTTCTTCTTTTTCGCTTTGGTTTCGTTACATTGCATGATACGAATAGTTGTGCTTACTGGACCGTGCGTCCTTCTGCAGTACAACGGTGAAAAGGGTGCGCTGCTTGCACTCAAGCTGCTGCAGGATGAGTTTACGACGTGCATGGCACTGGCAGGGTAAGCAGAAACAGCCCTATCCCTAGATACACGCCTCCTCGTATTGACTGACTGACTTTTCACATGCAGATGCCGCAACGTCAAGGAAATCACAAAGGATTACCTCGCTCTTCTTCAGCCCAATGGAATCTTATCCAAGTTGTAAATTATTGCAGGGTTCACATATGCATAGCAGGGGGAGCTTGGTGGGGTGATCGTGATCAGGCAAAGCTAGGTGCTTTATTCATTAAATGGGCCGGTTTTGGCCTGTCCTGTTTTATTTAGATTGACAATAATAGATGCAAATATCATCAAACTGCACTTTACGATCATATATGTCTGCTCTCGTCCCGTGGACCTAGATGTTGGCGTTCGGGCGGTGGCCCGTGCACAGGACTCCCAGACGGGGGCATCGTCCTTACTGACAATAAAGTCCATCGGGTATAAGCTGGCCTCGGCCACTAAGCTTCTGTAAGCAACTGCCGTGTTTTACGAACGCAGAAGTGCATGCTAACCTTGGCGCGCGGCACATCCTAAGTACTCTTTTGGCCCAGACGCTTACACGTGCCGGAAGGCGGCCAGTTGCAAACGTGAACATTCGCATCAAACTCCAGGCCCGCGGGGCAACTGCGCAATTTCCCATTGGGCCCTTCACCGGGGAAGCAACTGTAAAACTTGGAACAGTCATAGTGGTCATTGAACGTGCACCCTAAACCTTTGCAGGGGGGACATTTGAATTCGTCGTCTCGTTTTTCCTGGGACGTCGGGACCGCAGTTGCGCAAGCGGCAAGGAGGAGAGTGGCAACGACGGTAAAGCGATACATGTTGACTCGTTGGGTTCGATTTCTGTTCTTTTTCTCTCCCTTTTCAAAGTGATGCGTGGAGTGACCGAGTGGGCGCTATTGGTTTATATGAGCTAACGTACGTCAGGTAGGAAGAGAGGGCACGAGATGGAGGGTTACGGCCGGTTTTATTATCGCCGTGGTCATCGGGAGCGGCAGTGGGCGGTGAGTTTGTATTCTCATGACCTGGAAACCAGCCAGCCGTGCCCACTCAGACAACGCATTCTTCGGCGACACGGCAAATGCAGCTAATTATCAAATGTCTTGGTTGAATGTCCTGTTGGCCGGAATATATGCAGATCTCTGCCCGATGCGTATTAAACAGCGACGTCAGGGCTGAGACATTGCTACGAGTGCTTGTCTGCTCTCCACAAACCGAGGTTCCGGTAGCGAGTATTGTGCCGAGTCCAGCTGAGTGAGATCGATATCCGTCTCAGGCCGTGCCATGTCACGCCCTAATAATAGCGCGAATTATTTTGTTGAGCTGTTAAACTTTTGGACATGCTAATTAAAGATTGGGTTTGTAAATTATTACTTAATTTATTGCATGATATCCTAAGAGCACTTTATTATTAATTTTCTAGCAAGACTTATTTAGGTTTATATATTATATATATAGATATTATCGGCCTGCACTTTGCGATCAGATCTAAATAACATCGCTGTTTCATTCCTCTGCGCACACAGGCGCCATGCCAAATCAGCGCCTAGATTTTCAGCATCTAGGTGTTGGGCTGCGCTAAAAGCTTCCAGGCAGGGCACATCAACTCGCAGCGCCTTATACCAAATATAATGATCTTTCCTGGGATTCGAGCCCATGAGATTTTAGGCTAGCCTTGCCCGCTAAATATCTATGAGCAAACCTCAGAGGCAACAACCGCAGAGTGCGAACCAACCTTGCTGCGCGGCACATCCTATGTGCTCTTTTCGCCCAGACGCTTGCACGTGCTGGAAGGAGGCCAGCTGCAAATGTGAAGATTCGCATCAAACTCCAGGCCCAGAGGGCAACTGTGCACCCTGGGCCCGTCACCGGGGAGGCAGCTGTAATACTTGGAACAGTCATAGTCGTTGTTGTACAGGCAGCCACCGTCCAGGCAGAGGTCGTTGTCTGTCTTTGGACATTTGAATTCCTCGGCCCGCTTTTGCTGGGTCGGGACCGCAGTTGCGCAAGCAGCAAGGAAGAGAGTGAAAAGGAAGGTAGAGCGATACATGTTGGCTCGTTGTGTTGGTTTGCTGTTTTCTTTTCTCTTTCTTTTCTGCTACTCTCTTTTCAAAGTGATGCGGGAAATGAAAAATGACTGGGTGGGAGCTATTGGTTGGTATGAGCTAACATGCGTCAGGTCGAAAGAAACCGCTCAAGATCGAGAGGGTTCCAGCTGGCTTTAATACCATCGCCGTGGCCATCGTGCGGCAGCCGGCGGTGGATTTGTATTATCGTGGCGTTGACACTAGCCAGCCGTGCCCACCCAGACAACGCATTCTTAATGTTGACTAAGAACCAAGTGCCTTAGTTACTTGTTCCCATCGGCCGGAATATATGCAGATCTCTGCCCGATGTGTATTAAATGGCGAGCACTCGCAGCAGTGTCTCAGCCCAAGCGTCGTCTAGTCGCCACTAACCGAGATTCTGGGAGGGAGCATCGTGTCGACCTCAGCCGAGTGACGTCGATATCTGTCTTAGGGTATGCCGGCCAGGCGCTAATAGCGTGAATTATTATGCCGAGCTGCCAAGCTTTTGGATGCACTGATGAAAGATGGGGTTTGTAAATCGTCACTCAATTTACTGCGCGATGCCCCGAGAGCATTTCGTCATCAATTTCTGGCAAGAATCTTTCAGGCCTGTGTATAATAGATGCAGATATTATCAGCCTGCGCTTTGCGATCAGATCTGATATCTCTGTTTCGTTCCTGTGCGCACACGGATTCCATGCCAAATCAGCGCCCAGATTGCCAGCATCTGTCCAGGTGGTGGGCTGTGCACCGAGCTTCCAGACAGGGCCAATCAACTCGCAGCACTGTACCAAATATCATAACCCTTGCTGACATTCGAGCCCCTGGGGCTTTATGCTAGCCTTGTCTGCTAAACTTCTGTGAGCAAACATCATAAGCCATAACCGCAGAGTGCGAACCAACCTCGGTGCGAACCACCCTCAGTGCGAGGCACGCTCTATGCGCTGCTGCCGCCGCCGCTGCTGCTGCTCTCTCGAGTCCAACGTTTGCAGGTGCTGGAGGGCGGCCAGCTGCAAACGTGGGCGTTGGCATCGAACTCCAGACCCGCAGCACAAGAGTGCAGTCTTCCGTTGGGCCCGTCCAATGCGCCCCAGCAGCTGTAGAACTTGGAGCAATCATAGTGGTCGTTGTACAGGCAGCCGTTGTCTCTGCAGTTGTTGACGGCCTTTGGACATTTGAACTGCTTGTCGGCTCGCTCTTCCAGCGATGCCGGAACCGCAGTCGCGCAGGCGGCAAGGAGGAGAGTAACAGCGACGCTGAGACGAAGCATGATGGTCGCGGATAGGTGTATATGTTTTTTTTCTGGGCACGACGAGGAAGAATGACTGCTACAGGGTTACTTTGGCTCAGATGAGCTAACGTGTGTCAGGCAGAGAATGATGAGACGAACTCGTGGGTTCCCAGCTGGTTTTTAAGACCATCGTAGCTATCGAGGGCAGCAGCAGGCGGTGACCTGTGTATTTTTGTGGCGTTGAAACTACCCAGCCGTGCCCACTTAGACAACACATTTCTTTGGCAATACGGCGATTTAATTTGTTATTAAAATGTCTTGGGCACATACCTATCTAGCTCGAAATATATGCAGATCTCTGCCTGGTGTGTATTAGACACCAATGCCTGGGGCTGAGACATTGCTGCGAGTGCTTGCCTTTCTCCTTGCTATGTAACCGAGATTCCGGTAGCGAGGCACCGCGCACAAAGCCCAGCTGAGTGAGGCCGAAACCTGTCCCAGGCCATGCCATATCAGGTGCTAATAAAAGCATGCATTATTTTTCCGAGCTGTTAATTGCTTTCTGGGTATCATAATGGAAGGTCGGGCGGCGTGCGGATTTGTCACTCAATTCACTGCGCGCGATGTTCCGAGAACACTTCGGTCATCATTTTTTGCCAGGACAGCTAATCGCTTCTCATAGGTCCGTAATAAATATAAATATATCTCTATCTAATAATTTAAGGTTTATTTTTAACATTTAATTTCTTGCATTCTAGTGCCCGACGTGCTCGTTGTACGGGTTGCCGGGCAGGAACTTGGGCTCCCAGAGACCCTTGGCCTCCTTGATGTGGAGCTGCAGGCCCTTGAGGACGCCGTAGATGACCTTCAAGGTGGGCATGGGCACGCCGTGGGCCTCGCCCTCGCGCAGGGGCGCGCCGATGATGTTCTCAATCTCCATCAGGTTGCCCTTCTCCATGTCCTGGCACATGCTGGGCTTGAAGAAGGAGTCGGTGGGGTCGTCGCGGATCATGTCCTCGACGGCGTTCTCGGAGAACTCGACGCCGCAGGCGTTCCCGGCGGCGACGATCTCGAGCATGATGGGGCGGATCAGGTCGTCGATGACGTGCTCGCACATGCGCATGCGGGCCGTGTCCATGTGCAGCGCTGTGGAGACGGAGTTGAAGGACGAGTTGTACAGGAGCTTGCGCCAGCGGCTGGGCAGGGACGAGGGCTCGTAGGTGGTGCCCAGCTTGCCGTCCGGGTTGTAGATGGAGATGTAGCGCTTGGCGGCCTCCTCGGCCACGTCCGCGGGCACCTGGGGGCTCGCGAAGGGGCTGATCTTCTGGATGTCCTCGTGCTTGTGGATGATCTTGCCGTAGGACACCTCGCTGGCGCCGATGTACTGGATGCTGCTGATGAGGGGGTTGGTGGGGAAGAGGGGGATGAGGGGCTTCTCGATGTTGAGGCCGTTCTGGGACAGCACGATGGCCGTCTTGCCGGGGGTCACGGCGGGAGCGATCAGGTCGGCGACGGTGGGGGGCACGTCGGGGATGTTCTTTGTGGTGACCAGGATGTAGTCGAAGGGAGGGATGCCCTCCTCTGCGACGTTGGGGATGGTGTTGCGGACTAGACGTTGCGAGTTAGCTTGGGGCCCACGGTTTGCGCAGTTGTCATGACATACTCTCAGTTGGCCTCCAGCCCCGGATGTCATTGCCGTACTCGATCGAGTCAATGTCAATGCCGTTCTTCTTGACGGCCTCGTAGTTGGATCGAAAGACGGCAGTGACGGCGGCCTTGCCACCAATCTCCAGGGCGTATGCGCTCATGGTGCCGACGCCGCCAGCACCGACCAAGAGGACCCTGGACTTTGTCTGCGTCATGGTGTCTATGTGTGTGTGTGTGTGGGTTTCAGATGTGAGATGGTGTTTGATGAGATGATTCTATGATGACTATTGCAGCAGTGGAATGATGATGTGCTTGCTTGCTTGTTCGCTTGTTTATCTTGAGAAAGAAGAGAGCAATTGAAGCAACAAACGTCAAGTTATATAATGAGGATGAAGATAGCAGATACACTGAGCATCCGCAGTCGACCTTGACGATTGCCTCACGTCCACCTTGGAGCTATGGGCTAGTTATCGCGTGGAATTACTCTGTCCGTGGAGATCTGAGATACCCCGCGATTGCAAAAGCCGCCATCGCCAGATCTGTACTATTTTCCCCCTCCTCTCCCTCCTCTCGGCTGGCTGCGCTGGCCGGCCGCCAACCAACCCCTGGTGCATTTGACGGCGACGTACCGGATGTGGGGGGAGGGGGACACAGAGAGACAAGAGGCTCATGGGCTTGTCATGGCCCCTCGCGGGGGACCCAATTGGGGAGGGAGCGGGGAAGCTAGCGCGGAGCAGGGCACTAGCGCCATCGAAGGCTTATCAGAGCCGCCGGAATGAGTAGGAGAGAGCGACGACACAAATCTGGCAACCTACAGAGAGGGGACGGACAAAGAGGAGAGAGAAGAGGACGCTCGGTCAGCATGGGGCAATGTCATGACGCCCGTTGGTGGGCACATGGTCAATCACGTGGACCATTTTTTCAAGGGGATCGTTGGCTGGCAGATTGGCTTGTGGTTTTTTTGTTGTAGCTAGTCTAACCGACAGGTTCTCGGTTCCGAGCACGGCGGCGGTCGGTGCATTGGACGGTTTGTTTTGTTATCTAACACCTACTTACTCCGTGGACCGGCCACTTGCATCCACACCCCGTTCTCGGTTCCGAGGTGCGCGACGACAACGACAACGCCATATGACAAGTGACAGGTTTTTGAGTCGGCGTTGCTGCAACGCGACCGTGATCGGTGTAGAGAGCGCATTGGCCCCCATCCGAATGTGCATGTTATCCCGGGGCGGTCCATGTTGTAGGAGGGCGCATGCGCACGAGATATCTTGGACTTGCCACTGAATGTGTTTTGTCGTTGCGGTTGCTGCCGATAAGGGTTGGATGAAAGTGAGCAAGTGGGTGAGTAAGTTAGTGAGAGAGGTGTTGGAAACACAAAAAATTACAACGGCTAGAATTAGACTTGAATTGGGTTGTGTCTATCGTCAAAAAGAACGGCAGAACAGTGCCGGGCCAGATCAAGATCCGATCTCGCTGAGACAGAGAGCCAGATTGCAGATTAGGTGCCGATTGGAATAGACAAACTTGCGGGGTCGAGCACAGATTTCCTTGTCGATTCCTGCCTGCATGCATGCAGCTGGTCTCTCAACAAGATGAACACACAACCCCACGCTCGGCAGTTGAGCCATTCGTGCACAGATCACGCAAAAAACATGGAACATGGAACAAGGCCCGAAAAAAAAAGTTACTGGATTTAGAAGAGAACCAAATTTTTTGTATTCAACCCGTTTTAGGCAAGTTTTTGCTAAACTAGTCGTGCGGTTGTTGACCAACACAATGTAAACTATCAACGCTCTAGAGACAAAACACAACAACAAGCAATCATCATCACCACTAAATACTACATTTTAGACCATTATAGGCGGGAAACAACGCCTGCGGTAAGGCCCTTGACCACCTCGCCGGCGGCGCGCTCGCCGCTGCGGATGGCGCCCTCCATGTAGCCCTTCCACTCTCCCGCGGTCTCGGTTCCCGCAAAGTGCAGGTTGCCGGCGGGTTCGCGCAGGCCGTCGCCGCCGAGCGTGTCGATGACGCCGGGGCCCAGGGCCGTGCAGGGGCAGCCAAAGCCGGAGTAGGGGTCCTTGACCCACTCGTACGTGTGCAGGGCCACGAACTGGTCCTGGATGCCGTCGACGCCGTAGAGCTTGCCCAGCTGCGCCAGGAGCGCCTGCTCGCGGCCCTTGTTGTCGAGGGCCGCCCACGCGCGGCCGGGCTCGCTGGCCATGAAGCACGTCAAGATGTACTTCTCGTCCTTGGGGCTGCTGGTGTCGCGGACCACGCTGGCGGGGCCGATGAAGGACTGGGCGAGGCCGCAGAAGCCGCGCTCAACCCACACGGGCCGCTTGAACTCCATCATGGCCTTGCAGTAGTAGCCGTAGCTGGTCGACTCGGACCAGGCGCGCTTGACGGGGGGCAGCGCGGGGGAGAAGTTGATGGTCTGGAGCACGGGGCCGGGCACCGTGGTGATGACCTTGCGGGCCGAGTAGACGGTGCCAGCGGCCTGGACCTTGATGGCGTGGGTGCCCTCCTGGACGACGGCCTGCACGGGGCTGTTGAGCCGCACAACTCCTGCGGGGAGGTTGGAGGCGAGGCCCAGGGCGAAGACCTGGGTGCCCTGGCGGATGCGGAGGTACTGGCCGCCGTGCTTGCGGTCGGAGCGCATGTTCAGCAGGCCGCCGCCGGACTTGCAGTAGTTGAGGAAGTAGAGGGCGGAGACGTCCTTGGGGTCCTGGCCCAGCATGGCGCGCGTCCAGACCATGCCCGTGGCCACGGCGACCTCGCTGGCGCCGCGGGAGCGGAGGTAGGCCTCGAAGGTCATGGAGTCGAGCGAGGCGTCCTTGGGGCGCCATGTGTCGAGCTGCTGGCAGTCGGCCTCGCACATGTCTCGGATCTCTGCGAGGTGCTTGCGGGTCTCATTGTCAAACTGCGTGTAAGTGTTAGCTCAGGTGTTTCTGTATAAGTCACAACCAATTGTGGCTGTATATAAATGTAGATGCAGGTGTTACTCACGTTGGGCAAATCTCCGTAGGCAAAGGGAGTGGCCTTTCCATCAAAGTCCTCCAGCACGGCGTTGCCAGTGGTGTTCTGCTCAATCACCTCGGCACCGTAGCGCTGGGCCAGGGCGTACACCTTGCTCTGGTTGGTGTCGTTGATCCAGGCGGCGCCCAGGTCGACGACGCCGCTGCCGCCCTGGATCGACTGGCTCCAGGTCTTGCCACCAACGCGGTCGCGGGCCTCGAGCACGATGACCGAGAGGCCGGCCTTGAGAACATCGTGGGCAGCGGTCAGACCGGCAAGGCCAGCGCCGATGATGACGACGTCGGCGGTCTCCTGGGCCGCGGGGAGGGCCAGGGGGGCGGCGGGCTGCTCGGGGACGGCGATGACGGCCTCGATCTCAAACAGCCACGAGGGGATGGCCAGCTGGGGCACGGGGACGAGGGTGATAGCGGGGCGGTGGCCGTTGAGGAACTTTTGGATGTGGCGGGTGTGCTTGCGCTGGCTGGGGTCGTAGTTGACGATGTAGAGCCTCAGCTGGGCGACGTCCTTGACGGTGGCGCCCGCGGCGATGATGATCTTGCGCAGGTTGAAGAGGGCCAGGTGGATCTGGGACTCGTAGTCGGCGGGCACGGTGCCGTCCTTGAGCGAGCCGGGCTGGCCAGAGACGTGGACGAGCTTGGTGTTGGCCGGGGCCACGGTGGCCGCTGCGTGGTAGGCGGCGGCCGTGTTGGAGAGGTCCAATGTCTCGACGGCCTTGGACATGGCGAACTGTGGGTGGATTGGGGGTTTGGGAGAGGGTGTAGATGCTTCGGTAGGAGGAAGAGGAGGAGGTCAATTGGTCAAGTAGGGAGTCGAGGAAGAACGAGGCTGATATTCTAGAACCAAAGCTAGACTGGATTGAAGGATGAAGAACTGTGTGATGAACCAAGTCTCTCGTCGTCGTCATTTTTGGCCGGGCCCGTTTGTTCATTTTATCTTCATCTGAATGGCTCAGACACAAGCAGCGCCAATGCGGCTAACACGCCCCGAGCCTTGACTCGGCTCTCTCTCCCTCTGCTCCTCCTGCTCCCTCATCGTCATGTCGTCCCGCCGGGGAAAGCAGAGCTACTATCGAGCAAAATCGATCCACAATGTGTAGGAACCGAGCGACGATTGGCAACCGGTGGGCATGATGGGCGGGCGGTATCATGACGGTGGAGACGGGGGAGGGGCGTCTGCGCAGGAGGAGGCGAGATTTGCTGTGCTGATTAGACTAGCGCCGCCTGTTCTTCTTTGTGTCCCAATTTGTCCATTGGCTCTCCCTCTGTCTCTCTCGTAGCCTCTCTCTGCCACTCTGCCCGTCTCTATCACTTTCCGCTTCCGAAGCAGCCGCCACCGTGCGGCCGTCGTCGCTCTCTCGGTTCCGGGCATCTGCGTGCGAGCCCCACCAAGGTCCGAAGCCCACCACAACACACACCCCCCTCTCTCTCTGTCTCTCCCCGCTAACTAATGCCCACCAATGGCTGCAGCCCCAATGTCTCTTTCTGGTCCCCCGCCATCAACTACGGCCTTGCACGCCGCAGATTGCGGGGTCGTCTTCGGACTCGAGATGACTTTCCCAAGCCCGTGTGACCTATGACAAAAGAAAAAAAACACCGATTGACTTGTCCGTATAGAATTTCCCCTTTTTTTCTTCTTCAGCCAATCCCAGGTACATCTCGGATCCGAGAGTCGTTGTTCGCCCCCCACCGCTGAATCCTCCCCCCGAACTCGCTGTCAACTGCCCGGAGCCGGTCTGCAGCAAAAATACGGCGTCATGGCTAATCATGCCGCGGCACTAGGCCCGTTCCCGACAATTGCTCAGTCGATACAGCTTCATGACGAACAGCTAGCTCTTAGGAAGTCGTGATTCCCTCTTTCGCGTGTTCGCCTCCTTTTGCTATATCTTGAACAGCCCTTGCATCCCCAGATCAGCCCATTTTCCACAGTTAGCCGTCTTGTGTATTTTTTATTGTAATAACGATAAAGAAAAAAAATAATTCCACAATGTCGCCGTTTACCCCACAGCTCAAGGATGCGTCCCTCCTGGTGGGCAAGAACTACATCAACAGTGAATGGGTAGAGTCCGTCTCTGGCAAGAGATTCGAAGTCACAGGTAAGTTGCTCGGCCTCGCTCAATTGGCTCCAATTGAATCGTGGGAAACAAACTTGGAACATCTTCACTTCTTGTTCTTGTTCTTCTACTCTTCTTCTAACACTCATCTCCTCTTCATTCAGACCCGGCCACCGGCTCACTCATCGGAACCGCCCCCGAGTCCACGCCTGAAGATGCCGAAAAGGCCATCCGCGCCGCCGCCCAGGCTCTGCCCGCCTGGAGGTCGCGCACCGGCCGTGAGCGCGGCCGCATCCTGCGCCGCTGGTACGACCTCATGATCGAGAACAAGGAGGACCTGGCTGCCATCATCACCTGGGAGAACGGCAAGGCCAAGCCCGACGCCGTCGGCGAGGTCGTCTTTGCCGCCAGTTTCCTCGAGTGGTACGCCGAGGAGGGCGCCCGCATCTACGGCGACGTGATCCCCCACAGCTCCCCAGGTTTCCGAACCCAGGTGCTGAAGGAGCCCGTCGGCGTCTGCGGTCTCATTACACCGTGAGTTTACACACGATCCCTCTCATGGCCATGACGATGGCGCTCAAAAGATCAATTGATCCTAACCCGAGTCTGCGTGCAGATGGAACTTCCCCGCCGCCATGATCACCCGAAAGCTCGCGCCCGCCCTCGCCGCCGGCTGCACCGTCGTCGTCAAGACGGCCGGTGAGACTCCCTTCTCCGCCACGGCGCTGGCCGTCCTGGCCGAGAAGGCCGGCGTGCCCCCCGGAGTCGTCAACATCGTGTCGGCCCTCGACAACACGCCCGAGGTCGGCATGACGCTGTGCAACTCGCCCATCGTCAAGAAGATCTCCTTCACCGGCTCCACCAGGGTCGGCAAGCTCCTCATGCGCCAGTCGGCCGACACGCTCAAGAAGCTCAGCCTCGAGCTCGGCGGCAACGCCCCCTTCATCGTCTTCGACGACGCCAACCTGGACCTGGCCCTCTACGGCGCCATCGTCAGCAAGTTCAAGTCGTCGGGCCAGACGTGTGTCTGCTCCAACCGCATCTTCGTGCAGAAGGGCATCTACGACCAGTTCATCCGCAAGCTCAAGGAGGCCGTGGCCCGCTTCCAGCTCGGCCACGGCTTCGACGAGAAGGTCACACACGGCCCCCTCGTTACCGCCGGCGCGGCCGAGCGCGTCTCCAGTCTCGTCGAGGACGCCGTCAAGCTTGGCGCCAAGGTGGAAATTGGAGGCAAGAGGAGAACTGACTTGGGTAAGTCCTGTTTGCGTTCTCCGATACCCATGTCTTTAGGGTGGCTATGAGAGAGAGAGTGGGACAGTGAGATAAAGAAGAGAAGTGACTGACAAACCTGCGTTCTAGGACCCAACTTTTACGAGCCTACAATTCTCAGCAATGTCAACACCAACATGCGCCTCACGACCGAGGAGATCTTCGGCCCGGTGGCGCCCATCTTCACCTTTGAGACAGAGGACGAGGTCATCGAAGCCGCCAACAACTGCGACGTCGGCCTTGCCTCTTACATCTTCACGCAGGACCTCAACCGGGCAGCTCGGTTCACAGAGACTCTGCAGTTCGGTATGGTCGCCATCAACACCGGTGTCATCTCCGACGCCGCTGCTCCGTAAGTTGTTCCCCTCCCTCCACGCCACCCTAGGCGCACCAAACAAAACGCAGAGAAGAACATCCACTGACGTTATCTCTCTTCCTTTTCATGCAGATTCGGAGGTATTAAGCAATCAGGCCTCGGCCGCGAGGGAAGCAAGTACGGAATCGAGGACTACCTGCAGACCAAGACGGTGGTCACGGGGAACGTCCATGTGACGCACCGGGCATACCTATAGATGTGGGTTTTGCCCGGGAGGCTGACGGGCCAGTCAGAACAAAGTAAATAAGAGTTACATACATACACACAAAAAAAAAGAGGAACCAATATATCACGAACTTGCATGATCATGACCCAGAAATACAAAAATAAGACGGGGCCTCCTCCACTTCCTCCACTTTCACACCTCCCTGTTCCCCTCCCAATGGCTTGGCTACCTGTCACCGCCCAAGTCGCAATGCAGACTCGATTTACCCCAGAGGGGATGATGAGATGATGACATGGTTGCCGGGCCCGTCGGTCTGTTCAACTCCAGCCCTAAGCAGAAGCAAGCTGTGCCATCACTCCTCTGCAAATGCATCAAGCAGCAAGAGGAGAGGCAAATCCATGTTCGCATGTGTGGTCCCACAATCTCACGCCGTGCGAGATACAGCAAGCACCAGCTGCAACAAAAACTGGGAATATGCAAGGCCTTGGCGCAGAAGGATTTCGGGGGGCAACCCAAGCCCAATCCAACCAACGCCGTGGCCCATCCTTGCCTGCCATCATTCGTGAAAGCGGGCAGCAGCAAGCTAAACCCGCGATACACCCCGGACTGACATGCGCACATCCCAGGGCCAATCAACCCCCCCACATCCCGGAGTTCGCAACCCAGCCCAGCAGTGCTTACTTTTTAGTTACCTTTTGGCTGCTTTTAGCTGCATTTCCAGGGATGCACTGACAGCTTCGTGAGGGTTGCATCCATCACATCGCCCCGTCTTACCCCCCCTTAGCTTCTTCCAGCTGGGCGCATTACATACATACATACATACACACATACATACATTGCCTAACTAGTCAACTGCCCGGATGAGGCGCACGCTTCTCTTTTCCTTTGCTGACCACGGTTTTAAACAAAAATAAGCCGTACGTGCAGCATCGGACATTTCCCCCAATCAGCGTCGACAGCTTTCCAATCTCGATCTCTGACCACCGGACGATTTCTTTTTTTTTTTCTCCGCCCGTGCCACGCCGCCGCCACAGTAAGAACTCAATGGTAGTTTTGGGGAACAAGAAGAGAGAGAAGCCGAAAATTAAGGAGTGAGATAGAAGTCATCATTTCAACTACTAGGCATTATACCAATAAAACCCGTTTACCCAAAAAAAAATACCCAATTCTAAAAAAGACGTGATCGCATCAATACAAGAAAAAAAGACAATTTGAATGTCCGTCAAATAGCCCATCCCAAAACAACAGAAACTCGTCATGAAGCGTCAAAAAGAGAAGAGTATGTATGTATGTACATGTAAAAACACACAATCTTGTCTGTTGGAAACTCCAAAAAAAACAATCCAAAAAAAAGAATTATGTTTCCCAAGAATAAAGGCCGCGGGGGAAAGAAAAAAAAAAGACATTATAGACAATTAGGGAGTGGAGTGGGAAAAGATTTCCCCGTTTTGTTTTGTTTAGATGCCGGAATCCCACTGCACGATTCCGTGCTCGTCCTGGAAGTCGTTCCAGACCTTGCACTGGTCGTCGACGTAGGACTTGTCGCAGATGCCGGGAATCTCCTTCTGGCGCTCGAGGAACTGGACGGCGAAGCCCTCGGACATGTGCCAGCCGATGTGGCAGTGGAGCAGCCAGGCGCCCGGGTTGTCGGTCTTCCAGGCCATGACCAGGTAGCCCTGGGGAGGCAGCAGGGCCGTGTCGCGGCGCGGCGGGTTGTTCAGCTGCAGGGCCGATCCCTCGGTGTAGTTACCGGTGCCCTGGGCGAGGACGTAGAAGTCGTGGCCGTGGAGGTGGATGGGGTGCGGGATGGCGCGGTCGCTCTCGATGATGAAGTACACCCACTGGTCGGGCTCGTCAAACTCCCAGATGGCCTCCTCCTCCTCGTAGTGCGTCACCTCCTGGAGCACCGAGTAGGCGGTGGGCTTCTTCCAGTCGACGTGCATCGTGGTGCTGTTGATCCACCACTTCCAGAGCCCTGCCGCGTTCTTGGCCAGGGAGGCGTCCTCGATGTTCTTGTACTTGGCCTCTCCGACCCAGTGGGACACGTGGGGCACGAGCGAGGGGCTCTCGTCGTCACAGGCGGTTCCCAGCTCGTAGTGCTCCGTCTCAGGGGTGCCGGCCGAGTCGCCGTAGTAGACGATGCCCTTGATGTTGTCGCCCTGCTTGTTCTGGCTGCTGCAGGCCGTCATGGGAACAGCGCGGAGCCAGAAGTTGTCTGCGGTATCAGCCTGGTCGGCCTCAATAATCACATCATATCGCTGGCCTATTGTCCAAGTGTTAGCAACAAGTTTATGAATGTCGAATGCAATGTTTTACTTACCCATTCCAACGTTGACGAAGTCAACCTCGTAGGGAACAACTGGAACAAGGTCGGCGGAGATAACCTTGAGCTTGTGGTTGTCAATGGAGAACTTAAAGTGCGTGTCAATGGCGGCGCCGACAAGTCGCAGACGGTAACTCTTGCCAGCGTCGAACTTTTGGGTGAATCGCTTGCCGGTGGTGGTGACATTGTCAGAGTGGACAAAGATGTTGGTGCCGTTTATGAGGCCGTTGTCCGAGGCGGGGGGGCCGACGGAGGCCGAGTAGTGGTGCAGCTCGTCGACGGTCTGGTGAGCCCAGTCGTTGAGGAACAGCACGCCGAGGTCTTCGTCGTAGTTGGCCGTGGCAGGGCCGTTGATGACGAGGCCGCCGAAGACGCCCTGCCAGGCCTGGAGCGCAAAGTGGGAGTGGTACCACGAGGTGCCGTACTGGGTGGCCTTCCACTTGTAGGTCTGGGTCTCGCCGACGGCGGAGGGGCACTGGCTGATGGCCGAGGTGCCGTCGTTCTCGAATGTGTGGTTCTGGCGCATGCCGTGCCAGTGGAAGCTGGTGCCGTTCAGAGAGGTGGTGAGGGAGTTCTTGACGTGGACGATGACATCGTCGCCCCAGTCGGCGAAGAGAGTTGGGCCGGGGATGGAGCCGTTGATGGCCATGGCAGACCTGTTGACTCCGTCGGGAGCCACGATCACATCTGTGATCTCGAGCCAGTACTCCTTGGTGTTGCCGGTGCTCACGGGCTCGTAGTACCAGTCAGTGCCAATGGAGTAGTCGCACCACTCGGAGCGTGTAGAGGGAGTATTTCCCTTGCAAGCCGATGAGGAGCCAGAGCCAGAGCCTGATCCAGAGCCAGAACCATGGCCAGAGGAAGAGTTGGAACGCGGGATGAGAACAGGGGCCTGTCTCGAGAGAGGAAAGCTGGGGGCGGCCGAGACCAGGGCCCCAGCCAGGGATAGGAGCGAGAGGAGCGAACGCATTGCTGATCACTTGGAACCAACAAGTAGTTGTGATAGGAGTAGTTGCAGCAGTAGTAGTAACAGTGGCAGAAGACCGAAACGACTGTTGATCCGCAGACACAAGAAGAAAAAAGCGGAACAAGAAAGAGCAGAAGACAAGACAAGATGAGAGAGGAAAGCTTGTTGGATCAGCGAGTGAGTGACGAGCAGGAACGGTTCGAGAAAGGCGGGCGAACCTCTGGGCCTTATACAGAATGCAGAACGCATCGTGATGGTCAGGTTTGGCTCTTTCCAGAGATAACAACAACAAAACCCACCCTGCCCGTTTTCCGCTTCACACTCCCCCCTTCACCCCGCCTACTCCTCCAAAGCCCCAATCACCAAAGCCCCAAGGCGAAGGCGGTGCGCACTCTCGAAGGCCCGTTTAAAATTTCTGGCCCTAAGAATACTCGTATTTCCAAAAGTTGTCATATGCAGGCTGACCAACATGCGGCCTATGACAGCTCCCCTCTCGACGGTGGTCAATGGGCGGTCGGTGGGCCAAGAAAGCGGCAGGATGTGCGGTGGACATGGCGCTCGTGCTTCTTGTGTGACGTCGTTTTTTGCGAGCCATCCATGGCGAGATGCAAACCCAGCAGCGGCAGCATCATCAAGCAGCCGCACTAAGCATCGAGCAGCAAGCCACAGCCAGCCCAGGCAGACAGGGCTCCACTATGCCGCTGCTAGGCATCGGGGCCGTGTTACTCGCCGTGTGCCGTGTGTGTGTATTATTGTGTGTGTGTTGCATGGATTCCCCATCGTACGTTCTCTTTTTTTTTCTTGCCCAGATGCTACGCTGCCGGCAGATTGGTATGGAGATTACGTGAGGGGTGAGAGTAGGTAGGGGTGGACGGGGCGAGGGAAACTGAGCACAAGACCGTCCTCCGCTCGCGGAAAAAAAGGGCCCATCTACAGCCAAAAACTCGAGATTCCTGGGGTTCTGCATTGCCAGCGTGGATATGCAGCTGATGGCTTGGGGCCTTGGCCTGGCTCGTTTTGGGGCTTTGAGGGGTGAGCTTGAGGGGGGCTTGGTTAACTCGATCCCTTGCCCTGTGGTGGAGAAGGACAACCCTTGATCCCTGGCGCCCATGAGCAGCAGCCCAGCGATATGCGAGGATACCATGATTCGATTGCTGCTTTTTTTTTTTACTCTTTTCAGCCCCAGGCGTTTCCTATCTTTAAACCACCCCCCGGTCAAAAAAAAAATATGTCCCCACAGGACGGACCCAGGTTGAAGGCCAGGCTAACCAACAAACTAACCAACTGCCCGCCCATCGCCAGCCCAGTCCAGCCAACCAACCCAGCCGAGCCCACATTCTAAGTAAAAAACCCTGGCTAGTTTGGGCTACAAGGTACAGACAGAACTAGACTATGTACCATGGCGGTGGGCTCGCTCCCACACACACACAAATACGCGAATACACGTACATGGCATACATACAGTCCAAGACACAACTTACATACATGACATCGTTACATGGTACATCATGTACAGCGCATCTGCAACTCGCATTCAGCTATCCCCCCTCCCCGCCCTTTTGGCCGCAAGACCTCGTGGTGTGGGTCAACTGCAGATCCCCATGCGGGCCGTTGAGGTGGTATCGAGCATCTGGAGAGATCCATGACTGCATACCCAACGGCTTATTGCCGGCCTTTCGCCCCCCGCCCTCATCCCGTTGCCCTCTTTTGTCCTACCTGCGGTCTTGGCCGTCTTGGCCTTTTTTCAAGGCCTTTGGTAGCTGGCCCTTTTTTGTGTTTCGCCCTCTTTCCATGGGTGAGATTTATATGGTTTTGTGCTACGAGGTGACGCGGCTTGAAACGCGTCTTTTTGCAGTTCTTGTTCTGGGGGTTTTTTAGGCAAATGTGCATGCTTGTTTTGTAGTATATTTTAAATCGAATGGTTTCCCTCCAAAATGGTGCAACCAAGACCTGGGCAACAAGAAAAACCATCGTCTTTTTGGTCAACTCTCAGTTGCATCATCCCCTCACAATCACATTCCCGGCCCAAATCTTACCTGACTATCACTTTCACAAGCTGACTATCGCGCCAATGCACCGGCTCCTCATCCCTCTCGCCCTTGGCTCTGCCGCCATTGGCTCGCCAGTGACGCCATCAGGCCATGCGACACGGCAGGTTACTGATAGTCCTTTCCGCATCCAGGCCTACGGCGACGGCGTCGACCAATTCACCCTGTTCTCGTCAGGCGGTAAGCCAAAGCCCTCCTCTCGGTGTCGCCCTCCTCATGCTCCTGCTCCCCCCTCTCCCCCTCCATCGATCTCTCTCGCTTAGAGGTGAGGAGGGGGGGGGAGGGGGGGCGTTGCTGGGCGTTGCACGTTGTGGATAGAGCGGCTCATCGTGTATGAATACAGCGGCGGCATATCTTGGAGACTATACCCTGGTGGGAGGCGAGGCTGCTCCCGTCATCTGCAAGTTCCCCACCTCCCGGACCCTCCATCACCCATGCCCACATCCCCTCACCCATGCCCTCTCTCCCACCCCGGCCAAACTGAAAGGGCCTGGTTCCCAAAAATAAGCTGACTGACAGCTCGCACCAGTCACTGCCACGGACGACGGGGCTTGGCTCGGCTCCCCTGATGCCTCGGCTTTTGCAGATTCCAGAAGTCTTCCAGCCTGGTCGGCATTGGCCCTTTCCGTGCCCAAGGACGTGGCGGCGTCCACCGGCCACGGCGTCGGCCTTGTGGACCCCGCCTCGTCCGCCGCCGGCGCCCTCATCACCTCCGGCTTCGAGGTCTACGGCACCTTCGTCATGGTCACCACCGACAACAGCACCGGCTCCACCGAGGAGCTCTTCTACGCCGTGCCCACCGGCACCGACGGCGTCTACGCCCTCAGGTGGGACAGCTCTGGCGACGACACGGCTGGCCAGATTGTCGTCGCGCTAAGGACGGCCTAGACTACCCACCACCGCCTCCTCCCAGATGGCCCAACAGCACAGCAGCCACAGCACGTGTTGTAGGATCCAGCCAGCAAGCAGCAGCATGCACCGCCCACCCAATCCTTCGTCCCCCTTTGCCTCTGCCCCCAGTTCGCATTTTGAGGTAAATAAAGCGAAAAAAAAAACCCGACAACCTGGTGCAGGGTAGATTGGAGCTTGGTGCAAATATGTTTTTTTTTTGGCGGATTCACAGAGGTCATGGCGGGCAATCCGCTCTTGGGGGCGATCGAATTCCAGGATCCGTATGCAGAGTAGATCTCCCACCCTGGAGTTGTATTGCAGTTTGTTTTATTTTATTATCGGAACCATGTGTGCGCGGCGTCCCCAACGTGTCTTGTTCGATTCCCGTTCGCCTTGATTTTTCCCCCACCGATTTACCCACCCTAGTTTAGTTAAGGTTACCGGCGGTAAGCAAAACTGTAACCTTGAAACCCTGGTGTAGTAAATTTAAATAAGGTAGGTTTTTAAAAATTTAGGGGCCCGTATATACTGGCGTCGCCTTCGCAGTCGGATTTGCCCCCCTCTCCCCAAAATTGTCGGCTCCCCGTACACCATACATTGCCGCGTCGACGCTCCCGCAGCCCGATCAGGCTGTCGGGCTAGGGCTGGGCGACCCTTCACATTTCTTTTCATGCAAGAATCAAGCAGGAATCACATGATTTCGACTTTATGAGTAAGCAGCTCTACAAAACCGCAAACCAACAGCCCGGCAGTCCACTTTTCCGACCCTTCTCCTGCAAAGGCTTTCGGTCGTGGGAAGCCAGCTATCCGACAAGAGCCGAAAAATCCATCAAAACGACAGCCCGAATCAAATCTTCCATCCGAAAAAATGTCCACCCCGCCCATTGGGAAGGTTAAGCAAATCATCGATGACAATGGGTACTGGGTTGACCACGACGCCGCCATGGGCCGGCATGTCGCCCCGGCCCATGCGGGGCCCTACAACTCGTCCTCGCGTGAAGCGGTCGACCTATGCAGGGCCGTCGCCTTTGAAAACAGTGTATGTAGGCTAATTTCGCTACTTGCTCCCGAAAAGAAAAAGGAAAAGAAAAATCAATAATAATAATGACCCTGATAATGATGATAAAAATCTCTGACGCAATCCTTTCCCGCCTTTGCCTAGTTTGTCCGCACCGTTATTGAGTCTTACTTCAACGTGTCGTATTTCAACTACTTTCGAGTCGCCAGGCCTACGTCCGAGACCCGCTCCATCCTTGCAGGTGATACATTTCGAATCCTAGTTATCGCCGCGTGGTCCCGTAACTCTCGGGCCACTATGTACGCGGGGTCCCACAAGGTCTCCAAGGTCTCGGCGGCGACCAAGAACGGCTTCCTCAAGGTTTCGCAGACCTCTCTTACAGATCCTTCTATTAAGCTGGATACCATTGATTTTAATCACGGTGGCCTGTAAGTTGCCTCCTTGCTTCGCACACGAGAAAAAAACGCGTCATTTGATTATTCTTTTTTCTATCTTTATCTTCTCTCCCTGTGCTAACATCTATCCAGCACCATCATGGATGCGCGAATTGCCTTTGATGTAGAAGCCGGCACCGTCGTATGCTTGGGATTCATGATGAAGGACGAAGCCATAAACTGGCTGGGAATCCCCGTACCC
The DNA here is from genome assembly GCA_020623665.1 of Calonectria multiphialidica. NCBI lineage: Eukaryota > Fungi > Ascomycota > Sordariomycetes > Hypocreales > Nectriaceae > Calonectria > Calonectria multiphialidica. The sequence continues at coordinate 26,903 of JAHVYC010000227.1, forward strand.
AGAGACCTTGAGGACGTAATGGAGCTCCAGACGGATAAAATCAAGTTTAATTACACCTTCCACGACGGCGATCAAGTGAACTGTCTCATCTGCACCGTGTTCAAGATCATGCCCCGTGCCAGCTGCACCATCTGCCAGGGCACCGGCATCGATTATCAGTGAGGGTGAGAAAAGCGAATGCGAACAGCAGGCCCCCCCCTTCCCCTACCCCACTCTTTGATTGATTGATTGATTGATTGACATGGGAGGGGAGGGGGGTTCGAGGATGGAGGAGGATATACAAAAGCAACCTAATTTTAGTTGGAGGGTAGAGAGGATAAAACAGGGTTTGGGAGTACGGGAACTTGGGATTGAATGTATTAGCGTCCTCAAGTTAGGGACCAATCAATAGTGTGTTCATTACTCGCGCGTCTTCCTTTTTGGTGTGTGACGGGACCAAAAGAGACTATTCTTCCCCCCTCCTCTAGACCAACACCCCTGTACTGTCGTCTACCCTTGACAGTGAGAACCAGGGGGAGTGGGATGTGGGGGGGGACACCCAAGTCTGTGATCATCGGACAAACCCCACTTGAGATACGCACACACGCAGGGGGGGCCAAGCTCGTGACGGCAAGGTTGAGATGTTTCAACTCTTTTTTTTCTCTCTGGTCTTTTGCGTCATGTTTCATTCGTAACGCGATGCGCTTTTGGGGATCGGGAAATGCGACGTTGCATCACGACCGCCGCCGGGATTTTATCAATGGGCAATCACCGGCATTATTTTAGCGGTCGATCATCGACGTCGTGTCGAGAGAGAGAGGGCGTGTGTGTGTAAATGCTTTCCCTAAAGGACGCACGCTCGCACTATCACCGAGGGTTCCGTGGAATCCGGCCTCGTGTCTTGGGTTGGTAACGCCCGAAGCAAGGAAAGCCTCATTGAAATCTGTTGAGAAGAACGGAATTCTCTTCCGCCTCTCTCCTCTGCCCTTGTCCCCTTCTTTCTCGCTCTGATTGATGATTGGAAACCGAAAACTGAAACTAGCATTGCTTGCCGTGCTGGCAAAAAAAAAAAAGGCCTCCTCCTATCGCCTTGGTATGTATAATTCAGGGTGCACAATGCGCATCATCTCTTTTTTTTTTCGGGAAATTTACTGGCCCCCCCTCCCCTCCCCAGTCTGGGGGAAGAAAAGTGAAAGGGTTGTTTTGGGTCTCTGCCCCACTGGCTGTGCCCCATGAGGTCCGTATGGGAATACGAAATGCGTGCTGCGGGCGACGAGACCTCACTTGAACTAGCCAGGGATATGGGGATTTGCAATGTACGCATGTAAACGCCGCCCTCTCTTGTCCTTCCAGCAAGTCATTGTGGGCCAGCGACGACGATCCCTTCTTGATTCCGCCCTGATGGTTGGATTCCCCTGGGAAGAAAGGGGGGCCCGAGCCCTCGTCGCTCAATGCACGATATAGGTCGCGAATGCAACATCGTATGTTTGGGCGAAGCCACGTTTTTCGACAGTCGGCGCGCGATCCCAAGATGCCAATTGTGGACATTAGCTTCGTGACCCAGTATCCGAATCGGCATAGGGCTATCTGTCTCTTCTTCGGTTGTTTGTTAAAAAAAAAAAAAGCAAGGATATGGCAGTCTGCAAGATGCCCCGTAAAAAACGGTGGCTCGCATCCTGAATACGTAGATCCATTGTTTTTTTTTGCCTGTCTTCTCCATCTCGGGCTGCACTCGCGAAGGCAACCTCGACATGAGCCTCTTTTTCAGACGGCCTCGTGGCTCTTCGGCCTGTTTGACGCCGCAGCCCGACAGCTATAGGCCTCAAATGCCGCAGGTAATAGAACGCAGGATAATTGATCTCTCCCCCTTTCATTTCTTTCGAGCTGTGAGAACCGTCGGTCCGGATCACCGCGGCCGTCGTCGATGCCCTTAACCACTCACTTCACTTCCCCCTGCATCAGCTTCAGCATGGGGGTCAATGTGTGGCGTAAAATGTGGCTTTCGTCCCCCTTGTAAGCCACAGAGCTCGGGAAACCCAGATGCTGTTCCACCACAAAGACGTTTACCGAGTATGTATCTCGGACGAGGTTGAATTTCGCGGAACGGGCGAACAATGGTTTTCTATTATTTTAATTGGGTATTTTATTTTGTGAATTTTCCAGCTGAGCCGTCAATTTATCCCATGCAGAGATGGTGCCCTGGAATATTTCATTCTTATACTAGTTTGCTGCCATCGTGGGTCCACCGCGACTTGGACCTGCAAACGCTTACCAGTTCTCCAGACACCAGAATGGACACACACGCAATCCCTCGCTGCCAAGCAAAGAGGACTTCACTTTTCCAACTCGGAAGAGCAACAACATGTGCCCGAGATTGCAGGAGATGAGGGGACGGAACGCCTATTTTGCTTTTTTGTCTGACCAGCCCGACGTGATTGGCCCGAACGTCGTACGGCGAGGCTGCGTGAAACTTCCCCTCTTTCTCGCGAGTCCTCGTTGTTCTTTTGCACTCTGCATGCATCAAAACCATCCGATTCTGCTCCCCTCCCCTCCCAAGAGGGAAGCTCTCCAGCCATGCCGCAGGAAAACCAGGATTGGTGCAGCCTGTGCCGGTTCAAATTCAAGGAGGGAGAGCCGTATTCAAAACGTAAGCGCCCCTGCTCCCACCTGCTCCTTTGGTTACCAAAACGCTAGCCTGCCCACTAGGCTAGGCCCTCCGCTAACTCGGTTCCAGTGGTCGGGCGGGAGGCGTTGGAGGGCTTCACGTGGACGTATGGGGACAAGGCAAGTGACATAGAGACTATGAACCCGATCTGGGAGGCCATGTTCAGGAACGAGGGGAAGAGCCCCATGGACTGCCACCAAAAGTGTATCGACCTCGTTCGTCAGAGCGATGTCTCGGTTTACGACCTCGCCCGGGTGCTGGACTATGAAGAATCCCCGTTGCCCGAGGAAAACCAACGACGCGAGCGATGGCTGCGGGAGGCTATGGCTGACACCCTGAGCGTCTGGTCCAAGAGGCTGAACCAGGACGTTGCCGTCCAAGTGGTGCGGCGATGCCTCACGGATCTCGCGCTGGCCTACGCGGTAGCCATCTTTCAGCCAGACGGCGTACCAAGAGGCGAAATCGAAAGACACTCCATGTGCTTTGCTACGACGCGTCGTATATGGGCCAAATGGGTCAGCTTCGAGGGCAACCTGTACGTGGCGAGCCTGACAAACAGGCCTCCCCAAGACGACCAGGAGGCCAGGGCCTGCAGCCAGGTCCTAAAAGACCCGTCTAAGCGGCCGTCGGCGGTCTGCATGGCAATCGACCACCTGGGGTTGAGAAACGTCCTGATTCCAAAGTCCGACGCCAGAATACCCATTGCACCACGCAACGGCGTCTGGTGGCGCACTATTGCGGTTGAGAAGAACGAGTTGCTCGAGTACCTATCTGATGTAAGTAGTCCCGCGCGCGGCGTGCACACCACCCAAAATACTTGCAGGGGACCCCCCTTGCTCACCCCCGGACTCCGCTAACTAAAACCGCACCGTCGCAGGGCATTAAACTGCGAAACCTGCGATGCCAGAGCTACAGCCCGCCGACGCCTGGGGAGAGGGACTTGGCCCGGATGGCGTGGGCGGTTCCCCAGCCGCGGCCCCAGGACCTCCGCATCTACAGCGTGGAGGAGGCGGTGCTGCCCCCGCGGATGCGCATCCTGGAGTGCAACCGCCCTCAGGTGACCGCGTACTTTGCGTACTGGCATAAGGCCGTGGTCACCATCCGCGCCTGTCCGGACATCCACGCCGCCGGGAAAACCCCCCCGGTCCGGCACACAAACGAGCGGTTCTTGGAGGGCGCGGCCTGGCTCTTCCTGCCCCTGGACACCGGCGAGCTCATTGCGGAAATTTGGATGCGGTCGTTTCCGCGTGCCAACGATCTCTATGTAAGTTTTACTCTCTCTCTCTGACTCTCTCTCTGTCCTCCTTTTCCTCTTTGTTTGATTTTTTCTCTTTGTCTTTCATCAAAGACGTGGGAAAATGCTGACAGCCCGTAGTTCAAGACGAACAAGGGCCGCGTCTGGCCCCTGGCGCCGCAGGTAAGGGAAGGGCGGTCTAGGGTTATCGGCGATGACGGCACATGGCAGCTGCTCGATCGCCCGGGGCAGACGGAGCACCGCATCTTCATCGACGACGGGCCGTATCACATGGGGCGGATCGCCTTTGAGTCAGAGCGGCCGGAACGGGGCGATGCCGCGCCGCCGGTGGAAGCAGCGGTGGAACACATCCGGCCGCACCCGTGGGACGGCTCGATGTTGTTCTTCTACACGACGGCCTCGCTCGAGGACGTGGTGCTCGTTTACCCCTGCTGGCGCACCAGGGCGGCGCCCGCCCACCCGTTGGTCGTCGGCCTGCTGCTGCGCTATGGCGACGGCCGCGAGCGGAGCGTGGGGCAGATTCGGCCAGACTGTCTCGGGACGCCGATGCGCGTGCCGGACAGCGGGCTGACGCGGCTGTACTACAGGCACGACCTCATGGCCCAGTCGGTGCTGGACGTCCGGGTCTGCGAGGACCTGTCGGCCGCCGCCGACGGCGAGAAGCAGTGGATCGGCCTGCCCTGGAAGGGCACCCTGACGTGGTCCTTCACGCCGTTCAAGTGTCCCCGGAGCAGGCTGTATCACAAAGTCGATAGATACGACACGGAGGGTGCTGACTGAATGAATGACCGAACTGGGTAATTAAGGTAGTTGAGCTAGGCTTTTTGAGTTTGCTGCCGGCCGGGATGGGCTCGTTTGTAGGGGAATTTAAACGCTGACACATATTTTCTTTCACACTACGGAGTATACTGGATCCCCAAATGAGACAAAACCTTCCCCCCCCTCCCTCTCCATTCGCTCCCCAGTAAGATCACTTGGATTATGCGCCGACCAGAGACAAATTCGTTTCTCCCCCCCCAATCCCGTCCTTCCGATCCTCTCTTGTCCGTTTTTTTGCGAAACACAATCACTCTTGTCACATAACTTCACAGCCCCATAGCACATACCTTTTTGCTTTTTTTGGGCTTTGGTCACTACCTCCAATCCGTTCCCTCTCTCTAATTCCGCTTCCCGTTGCGCCCGATCGGCGGCCGGTTTTTCGAACGGCCTTTTCCGTTTGGAGCTAGGCGCTTCGGCAGAGGCGGATGATCAATAGTTTAGTGGCCGGTTCGCCCAGGGTGGGTGGGAATTTTAAGGGAATTAGGGGGGGCCGCCGCCGCCGCCGCAAGGGAACGAGGCTGTCTGTCAATTTTAAACAGTTTTTTTTTCTTCCCCTTCCACATACGTATGCTAGCTGCCGGGACTATTGGAAAAATCAATCAAATGACAGGCCATGCTGAAGAGGACAGATGGGATCTAGATCTCTGATATAGCCGTCTCTCTTTTAAAATTGGTTCCCCTTCTTTTTCTTCTCTTTTCTTCTTCCTCTTCTTCTGGCTCCCCCCACACCCAAACCCAAACCCTTGTTAACTCTTCTATTTCTCTCACTCTCTCCATCCCTCTCTCCCTGTCTTTCTTGTCTCCGTCTCATTTACGCGCGCGCGCGCGCGTGCATCACATCACAGAGCGAAACAAGCCTGCCAGCCGGTGCGTTCGTGGCGTCGCTCAGCTGCATACACCCCACCCGCAATTCGCAACTCGCATTTTCGCTTGCCGGAAAGGCCAGCAATTAATACCGTGGTTCCCTTTCAATTTGCGCGAGACCAGACCACTCACTAGGAAAAACCACAACAAACCACAACAAACCACAACAGCAACTCTCTCTCTCCATATTCAAAACTCTTCCCCCCCCCCGTGTCCTCTCCCTCCCCTACCCTCTCTTCATCTCGTCTCTCTCTCCCCTGCCCCCCAACCCCAGTCCTTGAAAAAAAAACCTCGGGAACCATGTCCGACCAAGAGTCGGCGGAGGCGGAGGTGGTGGCGGTAAAACCCCCTCTCTCGGCTCTGCGCTGGAAGACGGGATCCCTTAACAACTCGCCATCGGTGCCCAAAGTAGACTGGCCGGCCCTCAAGGCCTATGCGCTGCGCCTGCGACGCTCGCAGTGGCCCTCCGACCCGGGTGCGCCGCCGCCGCCCTTCTCGTCGTGCGCGCTGCTCCCGTACTATAACAAGGGAGGGCTGCACCTCGTGCGCCTGCTCGAGTTCAACGACGGCGAGCGCTGGGTCGCCCGCGTGCGCCTCGACAAGGGCGGCAGCAATGGCAATGGCAGTGGCAGTGGCGGCGACGGTGACGGCGGCAATGGCCATAGCGGTGACCAAGATGGCGCAGATAATGCACAGCAGCGCGCCAGCTACAACCTCAAGTGCGAGGTGGACACGCTCACCCTGCTCCGTGAAAAGTCTGGCATCCCCGTCCCACGTGTGTATGGATACGAGCCCACCGCCGACAGCCCCGTCGGCGTGCCCTTCATGCTGATCGAGTTCGTCTACGGCGACACCGCCATGGACCTGTACGGCGGCTACGACGTCCACCGCGGCAAGATCCCGCAGCCCTACCGCGCCGCCCTGATCAAGAACACGGCGGCCGTCCAGGCCGAGATGGCGTCCATCCGGTTCCACAAGATCGGCCGCATCGTCCGGCTCGACGACGGGTCCTACACCGTCGGCCCGTTCCCCGACCTCGGCGGGCCCTTCTCGACCGCCGCCGAGTACCTCGTCGCCTGGGCCAAGCACGCAAAGTTCCCCTGGGCCGGCCGCCAGCTGCACTCGCTGCTGCCCCGCGGCTACCGGGAGGAGCTCCGGTCCTCCATCGGCGAGTTCCCGGCCCAGCTGGCCGCCGCCGCCGACCGCCTCGCGCTAAGGAGCGGCCCCTTCCCCCTGTACCACGCCGACCTCCTGGACAGCAACCTCATCGTCGACAAGGACACCTGCGAGATCCTCAGCGTCATCGACTGGGAGGGCGCCTCCACCGTCCCCTGGGAGGCCGTCGAGTTCCCGCTCTTCCTGACCACGACGCCCCCGCCCATGGACGCGCCCTGGAACTACGACGAGGACGGCCTGCCGACCATCCCCAACGTGCGCATGCTCTGCCAGGAGAAGGAGGAGTACCTGCGCCACGTCAAGCGCGCCGAGCTGATGCTGGGCACCGACCAGCGCCTCTCCACCACGCTGGAGAATGCCGTCGTCCAGAACCTGGCCGGCGGCCTGAAGCTGTACCTGGACCCGGGCAAGATTGGCTTCTACTGCGACATCATCGAGCAGTATTTAGAAAGCACGAGAGAGATTCAAGCTGGGAGGTAGTGATGCGCATGTTTATTTCTCTACTTGTTGACACATACACAAACACACACACACACACATTAAAAAACACTATAAAGGAGCACACATATAGAGCCTGATGAGGCTCGGTGCTCTTTGAAACGATTTACGGGCGTATTTTGGGAAGCAAAAAAAACGACATCATTGGGGCTATATCAGCCTCAATTTGGGGTAAATGGGTCAAGACAAACTTGGATGCAGCATGTATTGTCCGCCATTTTGCATGTCCGGCCGGGGGTGGGCATTGGTAAACTCGGTGTAGGGCGTGATGGAGCAAAGCGGGTAAGGTAGTTCTTCTTTGCTTTCTCTTTTTGTTATTTTCTTTTTCTTGTTGTCTCTTTTGAGAGGTTCAACCAACAGCAGCAGCAGTCTCTCTTCAACTTGCTTTCATCAAGCATGGATTAGCGGTAGTCTCCTATAGAGGGGGGAGCAGGGTCATGGAAGTCACGTCCAACACATCAATTATTATTTTTTAGTAATATTTTCTCTCGCCAGTTAGAAATTTTCGAAGAGGAAGAGAGAAAAAAGAGGGCATGCAGAGAGTGTCCTTGCTCCACCATTGTTCAACTTTTTAGCTCATGTCCCGTCCCACTGCAAAAGCTCGCCTCGACGAACATTGCATGCATCCTGCTCCTTCTTCCCCTCACATCTTCCCCTCCCCTGGCCTCCCCCTGGCCCTCGAATCCACAATATGTATTGTTGGTTGCACGCGCCTTTCTGGCTGCAAACAGCTGTGACACGCTATTTTTAGCGGTCGCGACCCAGGGGGGAGCTTTTTAGGCGAGGCTGTGGGCATCTGAGGTGCCAACAGATGTGCGGGGATCGCCCATCGTGCGTGCGTGCCTCTCACCGCTCGCTAGGCCCAGCAGATCTGTGTTTTGGATTTTTTAGTTCCGCGCCCGGGATGTGGGGAGTTGGCAATGCTATGGGAGGATGTGTATGTATTATCGGCCGGCATGTGTGTAAGCGCCCAACAAAAAGACCGCGGGAAAAAAAAACCCTCCCAGAGACCTGCCTGCGCCTGTGTTCCACTCTTAGGCGTCTTCGCTTCCAAGCCGAGAGCTGTCTGGTGAGTAGATCCATGATTGTTTTTTTCAGCTGCGGATGCACGATGCGTTCAAGACGGCCTAGCCGTGCGCTGGACCCAGGAGCTGCAAACTGCTGTGGAGCTCAAACAGCAAGGCTGCGGGCTGGGCTGCACTGGGAATGAGCCATTTCGTTCCCCCCAAAGTTCCCGTATCGTGCCCGGCTCCAGATCAGCAACAAGGATGATGCCAGATCTGAGCATCAGCCGGCCACCACATGGCTTGGTCAGGGGAAAAGACGGAACAACTCGACTGGGCGTCCGCCGTTTGAGTCAGACGGAAGGCTGTGTAAGAAAAATAACACCGTCTTGGCAGAGGCCAGCGCATTTTTCAATGCCCCCTCCTCCCTCCCCCGGTTGCCTTCTCAGATCATGATTATTGGGTGGTATCCGCTGTCGCTGGTTTTGTCACGTTTTTGTTCATTCCTCCGAGGAAGAGATGCCTGCCCAGGGCCTTGGCATATATGGAGCCCCTGCCCCCTTCGGTCGGTTCCCAAGACGGCAAATGATGACAATCTCACTCGCGCTGCCGGGGTGGGTTGTGAAATGGGTGCTCCGACAAATAGGCGCTGGCATATATACACTAGATGACGCAATCCATTATCGCAACCCTGCACGTTAAAGGCCCAGATAAAATATACACTTTAATTGGCATATTCCAACACCTTTTTTTGAGGTTCTCATGTCTTTGCTTACCTGTCTTATGTTTATTCGTAATTGTCTATAAGAATCTGACTGTACGTGCGTGCGGGCGTGTGTGTGTTGTGTTCACTGCCACCCAACTGTGCACACGCTGTTCAACGGACCTGCACGCCACAATAGTCCGAGAAATATGCGATCGAATCATTTTCACCTCATGCATAATCGGAACCATTCGTATCCCTTTGAGTGCCGTAAGACTGCACTTGGGTACCAAGCAAAGTAGACTATTAATTACCAGACCCTAAACTAAAGATATAAATTTCTAATTAAATTATATAATAATAATTATATTAGAAATTATTTTATTTATCTAAAATTATTATTTAAAAGCCTAGAGAT
>JAHVYC010000228.1:0-36290 GCA_020623665.1 Calonectria multiphialidica
GGGGGGGGGACGAACTCTCCGAAGCCATCATCATCGTCATACGTATGAACATCAGCCGCAGGGTTGGAGCGACCAGTGACGAGAGAGGTCTTGGTCTTGGCGGCCTTTGTCTTCTTGCCGCTCTTGTCGGCAGCCTTCTCCTCCTTCATCTTCTCGTTGCCCAGGGCGGTCATGGCACTGGCGAGCTTCTTGATCTGCTCGCTGGGCATGTCCTTGGCGAGGGCCTTGGTGAGGTCCTGGAGGAAGAGGGAGTAGTGGGCCTTCTTGGAGTTGGCGGAGATGATGGGGGCGAGGGTGGTGCGCAGGACCTCGAACTGGGCCTTGGTTTTGGGGTCGAAGATGGGCAGCTTAGCGATGTCGACGGTGTTCGTAGGGTCCTTAGAGTCGAGGGCAACGGCGGCGGTCTTTGTCTTGGCCCGGCCGGCGCTCAAGCCAGCGTCGCCGAAGAGATCGGCGGCGTGTGCGAGATCGGCCTCCTGCTCGGTGCGGCGGAGACGCTCGCGGCGCTCGGCAGGGGTCTCGTTCTCGAGGTCGTCGGCATCGGCCTCGGCCTCAGCACGCTGGCGGGCTCGGTCGGCCTGGTGCTCGGCGATACGTGCGCCCTTGGGCTTCTTGTTGGCGGCGGCCTCGGCGGCGGCCTTGGCCTTGGCTTCGGCAGCCTTCTTGGCCTTCTCACGCTCTACCTCGGAGTCTTCGGCGGCATCCCACGAGTCGAGGACCTATGTGAGGGGGGGAGAGGGTTAGTCAGGGCGCCAACGACATATAAATGACACGGTGAGCATATGACTTACATCGCTGTCGTCCTCCTCGTCATCGAACTTGCGGCGGCCACCGGCAGCGCCAGCGGGGGCAGCGCCAGAGGAGCTATCGGAGTCGCTCTCCTCGTCGTCTACAGAAACAGAAGGTTAGCTCGGCGGAAGGCAATAGGTTGCGCAAGAACTCCTGAATAGAGACAAGCCTCCGGTTGTGCATCCGGCAGCGCGGGGGAGAGAGACAGGGAGTTATATGATCAACATCTAGAACAGTATAATATAATATTCAAAGATGCGCGAGAAATAGGAAATCAACACTCACCCCACTTCTTAGGAGGCATGATGTAAGGCGGTTTTAAAAAAAAAAAAAAAAAAAAAAGGCTGAGGTGAATGAGTATTTCCCAAGGGAAAGGCGTCGGGCAGAACCTCGTTCAGGGATCTGGACAAGGACGTCGTCGAGACGGGAGGCGGAGGCGGAGGACAAGGTGGTTGGATGGGAGAGAGGGAATGGAGACTTTTGAGGGAGGGCTGACAAGTTTTGCACGTCAGGCACAAAGACGCGCAGTCGGAGAACGCACCCAATTGTGTGTGTGCGTCTGTGTGTGGGCGTCTGTGTGGGCGTGCGGGCGGGCGTGTGGGTGAGGGGCAGAAAAGTGACGGCACACCAAAGGAGGGGCAAATTTTGGGCGACTTTTTTGTCCGGGTGGAGGGGTCAGATCCGAGCCTACTCTACCGGCTCTTTTTTTTTTTTCTTGCTCATTTTTGGCTGCATCTTTGGTTTGATTTCCCCGTATCTCTCTCTCTACCTAGCTCTCCCTTGACAGCTTCTAAAAACACTAAACCCCCATTCTCCAGCGAGGCCTTTTACTCTGCATTCCCACGACCCCCCCAGTGCCCTTGAAACAACATGAATAAAAGAGTCACTGGCCGCACCTACCTACCGCCAGCAAAGTGGAGTCTCCCACTAACACGCTCAGAACCAAGCGGGTCCATGACCATAACATACAACAAGAGCAATGCCAACGTCACAATCAAGCAATGTTTGCCTACTAATACATTTTTTATATATAGCCTGGCTGTTCTTTTTTTGCCCACATTCATGGCTACCAACCGATACCATCCACCCGTAACATATAATGCTCCCTGCCTTGACGTACCTGCCTGCCCCCCATTTCCACTAGACCACGCACCGCCCTTAGTGTCTTTAATATTTGACAACCATTATATATAGCACAACCTCTGCGGAATGACGGTTCTTAGATAAAACTTTGAAAACTTTTGCCTAGAATTCATCTGCGTAATATGGATTCTTCCAAAGGAGGACACTGGCTAGCGCTGCAAGCTCTCCGCAATTCCTCATAGACTCATGTCTTAGCTAGTTAGCTAGTTAGCTGTCGCATTCTCTAACCTGCCCTGAAATTCAATTCAACATTTCAATTATTAACAACACCAATGCAAAGGCCAGAAGAAACTATGATGTAATTCACTCTGCCATTCTAGGCCAAGTTCTGCGGCTGTGGCTTGTCTATCCTATGGTTCCAACTAATAAGCTCATATTACTTCTCTCCCTCAGAATAGTTACAACAGGGCAAATGCAAATATGTGCAATGCCGGCCAACTCAAAAAAAAAAAAAAAAAGTGGTGAGTCACGCCGATTCCACAGGGCGTATGCAAAGCCTAGCTAATTACCCGATTCATCGACTCCCCCTGCAACCACCAACACGCGTATCCCGATATAAGGTGGTTGGAACACTTATCCCCCCATGATATCTCATTCACATCCCACTAATGGTTTCTTTCATCTGATATCCGATTAAGATGGCAGACAAGCCGAGCAACACTGAACCGCCACCCCCAAACGCGGACATCGCTACAGAATCTACTTCTCCCGCGTTCAGCCCCCTCCAGAGAAAATGGATCGTTTTCCTCGCCTCGTTCACCGGCATGCTATCCCCCCTAAGCAGCTTCATCTTTTACCCAGCCATTACCCCGATGGCCAGTAGTCTTGGCGTCACGGTCGAGCTCGTGAATTTGGCTGTAACCACTTACATGGTCGTGTCTGGCATAGTTCCCGCTGTGCTCGGCAATGCGGCCGACATGTTTGGACGCCGGCCAATCTACTTGCTAGCACTGTTAATATATTTCGCCGCCAATCTGGGTTTGTCGCTGCAAAACACTTACGCGGGGCTTTTAGTTCTCCGGATGCTGCAGAGCACGGGAAGCTCTGGTCAGTTATTCAACCTCGGATACACATGCTTTGGTCTCTTCTAACATCTGTCCATCGCAGGCACCATATCTCTCGGGTTTGGCGTCATATCCGACATAACCACGAGGGCCGAAAGGGGCTCCTACGTTGGCGTTCTCCTGCTAGGGTAACAAACCATACTCCTAAAAACACTTTGCCCAAAAGCTGATGAGTGATGATAAAAGACCCAGTGTTGCATCCCCTATAGGCCCAATTATAGGAGGTGTTCTGACTGCCAAATTAGGATGGAAGTGGATATTCTGGTTTCTTTGCATTCTGAGCGGGGTGTGTCTGGTACTGGTGCTACTTGCACTCCCGGAAACATCACCAGCCATAATAGGCAACGGGAGGGAGCGAATATCGGGCATTTACAGAACATTGATTTCCATCTTGCTAGAGTTGCCTAACATAAGGAGTGCGAATGACAGCCCTGCACCCCTTCGAAGAGACCGGCCCAAGCTCTCTTTCCCGAACCCATTAGACTGTCTGAAGCTGATCTTGTTGAAGGACACGGGTACTATTCTGTTCATCAACGGCATATATTACACCATGTGCTGCTGTATCTTGGCCTCCCTCTCATCCATCTTCTTTGAGGTCTACAACTACAAGAGTTTAGAGGCTGGGCTGATATACATTCCTTACGGTGTGGGATGTATAGTCGCCACACTGGTCTGGGGTACGTATTCATCAGCCAGTATTAAATCTCATGTTAGAGATACTGACAGGTCCCCCTCAAAAAGGCAAGGTTCTCGATTTTGACTATGCCCGAGTTGCCAAAGAACTTCCTCCGGCCACAGATTCTGCAGGAGCCCAAGAAAATCACCAGTTCCCAATTGCCAAAGCCCGGCTTCGTAGTGCCCTGTACCTGGTTGCTATGATGACGGCGGGAACCATTTCTTATGGGTGGGTGGTGCATTACAAAGTCGTAAGTTATCCAAGAAGCACCCGGTCAGAGCAACATTAATGAAGCAGCATGTTGCCGTTCCTCTCTTTCTCCAAGCAACCATCGGGTTTTCTGGCACAGCGCTCATCGTGGTATGTATCTCGGGAGCAAATATGGATGAAAATGCGACTAATCTAGATAGGCTCTGAGCACTCTTCTCACAGACTTAAATTCGAACAGATCATCCACTGCTTCGGCCGCTTCCAATCTTGTTCGCTGCTCGCTCGCTGCCATTGCGCTAGCTGTGATTCAGCTGATCATTAACGGCGTCGGGGTTGGCTGGTGCTTCACGATATTTGGTCTTCTGGGCTGTCTTTGCGTTCCACCCATGATCTGGTTGATGAGGTTCAGCACCAAATAAAATTTCTCAATGTCATTTGCTACCAGACCCGCAGGTCGGGCTGACTTGTCCCAAAGCTATGAGGTATTCCACTGCAGCAAAAGTATCAGCGCTTACTTGCCATCACTACTATACTATATTGCAATATTCCAAGCTTATCGCTAAATCAGGCGAATCAAATACGAGGGTCCTTACTGTCTTAGCCTCAATTTTGGGGGGTTAAGAGTGAGCAAGTGAGCAAGAGATGGAGCGTATAACGTAATTTCTCGCTGTAATAATACGAGAAATTCCAAAATAATTTCCATTCATTAGAAATAACATAAGCTTGCTTACTTACTTATTTATTTATTTTTAGCATTAGATTTATCCATATTATTTATGGTTTTTGTCCGCCTTATGCTTAACTTGTGATACCCCCTGCCCGTGCTGGTACAACTGACAATCAAAAAAAAAGGGAACCCCTAATCCAACGGGCTTTCAGTCATCCAAATACTAATTGGTTCAGCAAGCCTTGGGACCAACTTTGAAATCCACGCCAAGGACGCCTTGAGAAAATACATGAACAAGCCTCTCAGGCCCATCATTTTTCGGATATACTGTCTGTGGAATGTATCCGATAATATCATCCCTCCAAATCCTTTGACAAAAAGAATCGCCTGAGGTTTCAATGGCAGGCGCCCCAGGCGACGCAGCCACACTTCCTTCATATATCGCATATCGCCCCATGTGGCGCCAAGGTGAGGTATCCGAGGCCTCGGTGCTTGGTATTTTCGATTTTCTCTTCGATGCCCAGCACGCCTGTTCGACCTTCTGTAACTCCAGGTTTCGGTCTTCCTATATGTAAAGTGTACTCCGACATTTGAAGAGTAGCCATCAGCTCGTTCATAATGATGGCTCATCGAACTTGAGTAGCAACGCTCTTCCTCCCAGAGTTCCCAAATGTCGGGCTCTCGTTGATCAAGATACCTTGCGTGTCGCCCACGTCTCCTTACCATATTCTCCGTAGGGTTACTCTCGTGCCATACACGAGGATGCGGTCGAGGCTGGATATATTCGACAGGCCTCGAAATATCCGGGATATACTCATCGCTTAGGTTAGAAGGTGTGATGGGTTCGTGATTCCCAACACTACCTCGTCCGCGGCGACAGGCCAGCTCCAGCTGAGACCTGGCTAGTGGTAGCTCTTGTTGGTCTAGGGCTTTTAGTCTAAGTCGACACTTCCAACAGCGACGGCCAAGTTCCAAACAGCGTTCGCAAGGAGGGTCAGTGCAAGTGGAAGGAGGAGTCTCAGGATCAGAGTCGTCCGGTGGCGATGGATCAAATATGTCGTTGTAGAGCGAATCCATGGTATGGTCCGTCGCTATATAGTATTATAGGCGCTTGCTTGAAACGGCCACCATTGCATGACCTCAGTTCACAGGTTACATCATTATCAAATGCAGAAGTATTAAAACTGAAAGGCAGTGAGTGTTCTCTGATGGCGAGTGCTCACCATGAGTGCTCACCATAGGTCAAGTTATGAAAGAACAGTGAGATTTATGAGGAAAGAAGAAAAAAGTGGAGGGGTTGCGGCATGCTTTATACCATGCGGGAAGTTGCAGTGTATTTTAAGTATTTTGTACTGTGCTGTGTACTGTAACGCCAAGTGACATGACTACTCTTCATGAGATTACCTTTGGCTCAAAGAGTAGAGCTGGATGGTGCAGATGCAAAGTCGAAACTCTCTCTGTCTTAGAACCAAAGGACGTGATCGAGCATCTCTCATTTTGAACCAAGCAGATGTTGTTGCACCTCACGCTATTTTTGGATAGAGAGTGGAGAGTGATTAGCCCAGGTCTCGCTGATTTTAAAGCGGCAATAAAGTACCTTGACTGGTGGAATTACAGAATTTCGGAAACATTGAGAACCACCCTGGACACGAGATAGAGAGTGTGTTGGTGCCAGGAGCGAGCCAAACTTTCCGCCAGGATGGCCCTGAGATATGAAAGGCCACTACCAAGAAGTGAAATGACCGACTCACAGACAAGACCTCGAAGCAGTTGTACGGCCTCAGGCACTGTCAGATCCAAGTTCAGCCACGGCACTATGACTACCCTGCAGAAGCAACAGTCATCAGCTGAGATTGATTGTGGCGCATCACCATCAGAACTAACGTGACATAATTGGCAAGTTAGTAAACCTCACAAACAAGATGATGGAGGAATAAAGGGCAAATTTATCAAAATAACGCAATGGGATAAGTCATATAAAATGGATATGTCAGTATTTTTGTTCAGTACACTAGATTTCTTCAGATCATTTACCTCCGTCTATTCCCTTCCAATTGTCAATGAATCAGTCTTGCCGTGTGCCATACTTTCTGTCATCCGCGTGCCACCCCCATCTTCCAAAAAGATTGACAGCCGCCGGGATGTCCGCCCTACAAGATTGCGTCATGATGAACGGTGTGTAGGATTCCGCATCTTGCGGCTGATCTTCACACACCACCCGTCCCGTTCCGTTTGACGGGTACATGCCCTGACCTAGAGTTTTCCAGGTTTTCCTTGTCCAATGTTTTTTTTTTTTAGATTGCTGTTTTCATTACATGCCCTGAGTGTTTTCGTATCATGGCGGCGTAGCGTTGACCATGTCGCACAGGGCGGCCGCCGTCCTAACCAAAGAGATATCACGCTGTCGTCTACACTTCACTGCGCCGCAAGCTCGATAACCAATTCGGTGTCGCTTTCTCGTTCGCAATTCATGATACGATGAAGTCAGACAACTTTTTAGTGCCTCCATCGGAAATTTGAGGAATGAAGTGGGAGGTAAAGTTGTCATGCCACTCTCATTTCTCCTTCTTGGTGTTTTTCCCCTCTCTACCACACAACTCCAGACACAAAGTCATCCATGCGTAAGCATATTCATCATAGTGTAAGCATATTCAAGGGTACACACGTACCCGTCGAGAGCTACGCCGGTGCCTCGTCAACGCATGAATCAATGCCATGACCCTATCCAAGACCTGGCTTGGCTCAGCCCGGCCCAGCCCAGCCCAGTCACATTCACCGTCGCCTACGCCAGGCGTGGATCCTGAGCTGAGAAAATGCGCGCAAAAAGTCTGCTTGATTGATTCTTCAAGCAAGGCCCGGAATCTCAAATTGGGTCGGCGAATGGATCCCCGGGTCGATGTCGATCTCCGCCGAAACGAAATACACGGGCCGCCGCCAGCACGCATAGTTGATCCATGCTCACTTACACCTGTCCGTGGCCGTGGTGGGACAAATGATATGGGAGCCATCAATGATGACCTCGGGTCGTCGGCGACCAAAAAAAACTCGAGCGCGAGGGCCCGACGCCGACGCGGTGAAATTTTTTTCTTTCCCCCTGATCACTAAGTTGTTGGAAACTTGCTCATCATGCATACAATTTACTGGAGCCCGTCTATTTGGAATTTTGGCTGTCAAGTGGCATTCCCTCTTTGAGTCATCCACAACCCCCAATCCGATCGCACCCGTATCCACTCAAAGCCCACCCCGAGTCCTTCCGATGGCACTCTTCTCACGTGGAGGGCGCGAACGCCCTGCGGCCTTCGTCAATCCCCATTGATCGGTCCGCAGGGGTTCGCCGCAGGGGTTCGCCGCAGAGCCCGCTGTCACCGAGGAGAGAGCACTAAACCTCACTCCCTTCACCTTGGCCTATCCGATACATCTTCGTGGCGCTCGTAATGCTCCTCGTGACGCCCCAAATGGCTAGCCCCTGGTGGGCAGCCCGCTTACACGCTTGCGTCCGCGGAAACTCTTTGTGCACGGAAAGGGATGTGACATAGTTAGAGCCAATCCACCTCTGGCTCCAAGTGCTCGTGTATATAAGACTCCTCAGGCCTTGTGAGGCACATAGACTTTTGCTCCATCACTCTGTACTTCATCAAACAGTCACAAGCCTTTATTGTCTTGCCTGCCAAGCACACTTACATCACAACCCTTTGCATTGTCCCTTGAGGTTTCCCCCAACACCATCTCAATGCTTTCGACTCGCATCCAAACTCAAACCCACGCCTCGAGACAAGCTGTCCAGCTTGGAAAAGCTGCAGCTCTCGGCTATGCTCGATCTACCTCTTCTACCTCTTCTCTCCTTCGATCGTCCACCGGCCTTCGCTTGACCTGCGCTGCCTCCCAACACCACCAGTCGCGGTCCTTCTCATCAACTCCAGCCGCCCAACTCCGTGATTTCTTCCCTCCAAAGGACACTGCTCACATCAAGACCACACAGCCGGCATGGCCTCACCATGGCTATACCTACGAGGAGATGAACGCAGTCGTCCCAGCTCACCGGAAACCGAGGGGTGCGGGAGATTGGGCCGCTTGGAAGATTGTCCGCTTCGCCAGATACTGCATGGACAAAGCCACCGGCATGGACCGTGAACAGCAGGTCGACAAGAAGAACCCAACTACGGCCATTGCAGCCCAAAAGCCCCTGACAGAAGCCCAATGGGTAAGCGATCTACGCCATCTAATGCCATTGAGTTTGGTGGACTAACATTTGACGTTAGCTGATTCGCTTCATCTTTCTCGAGAGCATTGCTGGCGTGCCAGGTATGGTGGGTGGCATGCTACGACATCTCGGCAGCCTTCGCCGAATGAAACGCGACAATGGTTGGATCGAGACCCTTCTGGAGGAGAGTTACAACGAGCGAATGCACCTCCTCACATTTATGAAAATGTGCGAGCCAGGGTGGTTCATGAAAATGATGATCATTGGTGCGCAAGGAGTCTTCTTCAATGGCCTCTTCGTCTCCTACCTCATCTCGCCCAAGATTGTGCATCGCTTCGTCGGATATCTCGAAGAGGAGGCCGTCCACACTTACACGCGATGCATCAAGGAGATTGAGGATGGCCACCTTCCCAAGTGGAACGACCCCAATTTCCAAATTCCCGATATTGCAATTACAGTAAGTAACCATATATTGACGTGCTCCGCGTATACATGCATGCATGCTGACAGTCCCTCGCCAGTATTGGAAAATCCCCGAGGAGCAGCGAACCATGAAGGATCTGATCCTCTACATCCGCGCCGACGAGGCCGTTCACCGCGGTGTGAACCACACCCTCGGCAACCTCGACCAAAACGAAGATCCCAACCCGTTTGTCAGCGAATTCAAGGACCGCGAGGCCCCGAAGCCCGCTCTCCACCCGGCGGGTTATGAGCGCGCGGACGTCATCTAAACCGATTGCCATCCCGGGCTCCGTCTCCATCCCCGCACTAGCGGCACCCTTACCCTACACCACATAAATAAAAAGCATTTACAATTACACGAAAAGAGAAGAACAGCGACTGTATAGTAGAACGGATGATACCACTTTTTTTCATCATGTCCCAGGGCGTTTTTTTTTTCTTTTTTTGTATTTTTTTCTTTTTGTTTACAAAAAAATTCCCTTTATCATTGTCGGCATCATTGCCTCCGCACAATTGCAAACGTTTTCACGGCCTTGGGCAGAAATCCCAACTCTCTTGATCTATGTATATTTACTACAAAGTGGTATCAGAGCACCTCGAGCATCGCACCGGCTCCATATGTTATTTTAGTCTTACTATTACTTATTACTTTACACGGAAATCCCGAAAGTTGACAACGCAAAAGAAACAAAAGAGCCAATCAAGCAAAGATCTTCCCGTATGACTGTGGCAGTGAGAGTAGTAAATAAGCAGCCGCCAACCAGCCTCTTCCTCGGGGCCAGTGGTAAGGCAGATTGAAGGATTTGCAAACTGCCGTCAGGAACGATGCAAATCAGCACCGTATGGGAGCTTCTCTGACGGTTCTGTGGTTCAACGAGGATTCCATAGGAGATGTGGTCAGACCACAAGGGAACCCTGCGTAGGATGCACCGCCTCGCTGAGGGCATAATGGCGTCGCCTGGAATCAGAGGGAGTGGATATGATGGCCTCAATCGGGAATAAAACAGTGCAACGGGCTGGGTCGCCTCGTTTGCGCGGGCCGATCACTTTGTGTAGGTGTGTGGCTTTATTTGGCAAAAACTCTACGATGAATCCCCGACACGATCCGGGGCTGTCGGGGGGCCACGTACAGGGGACCTCGCGTCCAGAAGGCCCCCAAAGAGCCGGCCAACCGGTGCAGTTAAGGTCCGATGAACCCAACCCCAAGGCAACGATATTTTGGCATTGGGTGCGGGTGGGACTTGAGAGGGGGGATCGACGGAGCACCCCCATTGACCTACCGGCTTGGAGCAAGGGCTGTTAAGCTTCTTTTGAGGCCGCGTAACCACCAGGCAGATACGGACTAGAAGCGTCCTCTCGCTGTACGAGGGCTTAATGGCGTGCAGTGGGCAGCTGAAGCTGATGTCATAACGGGAGGTGTCGGTCAGAAACAATCCTGCCGGGGGGGGGGGGTGGAGGGAGAGGTCATGCGGTCATGTATCTCGTTGGTCTTTCTGTCTTTGATAACAAGACAGTGAGCGATGTGCGGGCGTGTAGATGCTCGATGAATTCTCTCACGCTTTTCTCTCCTTCATTTTTATTTTCTTTTTCGGGTTTGGTTTTCGGTTTTTTTTCTTTTTTCTTTCTCACAATATCCTCCGCGGAAAAGACATTGCCAATTTACAAACCTCCCGTCATCTCCGGTTTGTTTCTGCTACGCCCCCGCCCTACGATCCCGAAGCAGATCAGATCCGCATGAAGAAAACGTCCAGAATGCGGTATCACGCAGCGTTGCGCAGCACAGCCTCAACGTGTGGAGAAGTACAAGATGATCGCATTGCGGGCCGCGTGTAAGGCTGGGGCGGAGTCGCATACGGTGTAGAAAGATTTCGGGCGAGTAACGTTCTCGACCAGTCATGATGAGCCGTGGGTGAGAGCTTGAGTGGGTAGGAAGTCTGTTCGGAAAACACAAAGAAAAAAAAACTACATTCTCAAACATGAAGCGTGATGATTCCATCCCCACTGCCGCCCCTCCCCAGCCTCATCTCTTGGCTTCTCTTCCAGGGTCAAGAGGGTCTGAGTCGGTCGGGGACGATGCCGATAGGTAGAAGAGCTATACCCGGCCCGTCCATAGTTACCCAGAACGTTTTTGAATGAGGCAGTGTTCCGACTTTTGCAGAAGAATGGGGTTCGTTTCCAGCTCTCCAGGGGCACGAAGGGGCCACTTAGGTTCCTGGGGTCATCACGGTTCTATTCTTGTAGTTTCAACCTTTAATGGCGAGATGAGACGAAGACGGCAGTGGGCGGGCTAGTGTCTGGCCGATGGAGACACCATGTGTCCCCATGTGTCCCCATGTGTCTCCATGATGGCGGTGCACGCTGTCCCGCTACGCCCAGGGGAACGAGCGAGAAAACAATGTTTCCGGCGGATCCATGGCGTTGTCGCATCGTCAGATGGGTTTCACCTTCCCCATGCGCTGGCGAATTGAAGCTCTCCGTGGCGTCCCCAGGGGGTCTTTGCTGTCAAAACCCATGGGCGGAAGTTAAAGCGAGCTAGCGAGCCACTTGGCGACCGTGTGGAGATGGAGCAAGCTCTTGTCGCGCCAATTTCGATTTCCTCGGTTTGCCAGCCAGAGCAGCCACATGCGGCAGGTCACCACCCCCCGGTAGCTTCTTGGACCTCGATTAGCGCCCACTCGAGATTGAAGGTAGCATGGGACGGAGAGCAAAAAGCACTTGTAGCAGATGGAGCAGGGCGGCTGCACAGCCTCGGTGATTACCTTTCCCGTCGAACCGGAGTTTTCGAGTGACAAATGATCGTGTTGGGGGGTACCATGCGCTGTTATTTGCCTGCTATTTGATTAGAGGGGGTTGGCAAAGGTTCCTTTTGGGATCGCGTCGACAGGGCAGTGTAGTGAGAGGAGCATGGATGGGATACGAGCGGAGCGATGAACATTAGTGATGACAATCAGTGTAGCGAGTCTCGTGTGTCGTTTGGGGTTCGCTTCATGTTTGTTCGAAGTATTTTTTTAATAGCCCTATGTGCGCGTATGCATGCATCCATGTATTCGTCGTTTCGGGTTGTGATATGCGTATCCATCCGCACCATTTTTGGATTTGCTTTTTTTTCTGGCATGTTGTAAGACAGTGTGTGCTATTCGCGCATAGAAACTCCGTATGGTCTGTTCGGATCGTCCCCATTACTCTGCCCATTAGACTCTGGTTGGTTTGGTCTGTGATGTGCATTGCTCTGCTGAGTTGTTTGCAGAGCGGGACCAATCGCAAGCTGGGATGATGCCTGTGTGTTTCTTCTCTATCGACGCCAAAGTGTTTGAGGCTGTTGCCGCTTTTTGCGCCGCGCACGAGCCCAGTCTCATGCTCCCACACATGCATGCATAAAAATTCTCGGTACAAGTTCCGTTTTTGTCCGAAAACGTCACCGTTTAAAACTGATGACTGTGCTTTGGGCACCATACTGCCGCCTTTTGCGCCGCACTGGTTTGCCAAGTTTGGGACTATTGGGCTCCGTGCTGTGTTGGGACGTGATTCTATAGGTAAATTATCTATCTACATTCTGTGGATCTGTCTGCTGTGCTGTGGTATTGTGCCAACGATCTGACTGAGGGCATTAGAGACCCGTCCACCCAAAAGTGGCGAGCCGATGATCCTCGGAGACACTCATCATAACTGCGTTAACATGAAATTCATCGCTCATCAACCTAGTATGCAAGGAAATAATATGCTTGTGTGTAATTCGGCGCCGTCCAACTCCTCTCCCTATTCACAACTGTGCCACGCATTGCTCCACACTTAATTCTCAAGTGCTTCTTGTATAGCGAATGTAGGGGGTATGACTGAGAAGTCTGGTGTTTTTTTATTTTTATTTTTTCGTCTTTTCGATTTGAACCCAATTTGGGCTCCATGCGTTGCTAGTTGGCATAATTGTAGTTTTGGTGGTCGTAGTGTCTTGGTTTTGGTGGGACTGGTGGGGGCTGCTCGCTAACAGCGACATGGTACGCTGGCAGCTCGGAGGGAGCGTATCTGGGGCTGTATGGCATTTCGAAATAGCGATCAGTGCCCGGCAGCTCCACAACCTCTGACTGGAGAGTATTCCAACGACTTAGAGTGCTTCTGGTTGTGGAAATGGAAGGATTCCGAAGTTCTGGCTCCGAGTTCTCATTCTGATGCCAGTGGTGGTGGTGGACATGGACATGGACATCTTGTCTGTCAGTCATGCCGTCCATGACACGGGTGCCACAATTGCTCATGGTCCGAAGTAATGCCTGGACAACGCGAGACAAGCCGTCTTTGGAATTTCGGGCTTCTGACCGGAGGCTCTCGTGTGACCTTGAACGGCGAAGACCACCAGGGCGACAACGACGACATATCGAATGAATATCAGGATAGCCTGGGCCAGCAGGGTACTTGCGGTGGAATTCCCTCGAGCGACTTCGGCCGCACGAGGCGCACTTGTGACGGTCAAGTCTGGAGCTCATATTAAATGATTTTAATGAAGAAGATGTAAACGAATTTTTGAATCTGCTGCTCTACTCTCAGGGTCCGGTGAATGGGCTGGATCGAGGGTTGAATATATGCCTTCCTCGCGGGCGGGGTGACCAGATGCCAGCCCCTCTCGCATCAACAGATGACGATATCGGTAGACTTGAATTTACATGATTCATGGCAGAAAAATCCAAGCAAAGTTTGTACCCCCCGCGACCGGATTCGAGACAGAGGCTACAAAGGATTGCTGATGTTCTATCCCGGTGAGCTAGTCCCTAGGGCTCGGACGGAGGGGCTGTTGCGTTATGACCCAAGTTACTCGCTTGGGGTCCAGTTTGTCACCCGGATATTGCGCCTCCACGGGGAATACCATGTCAAGATGGATGATCACGCTGCTCAATCAATTTATTTCTACGCCCAGTATTGGCTGTTTGTATAATTGTGGGCGTCGGGGACGATGTTTTAGGGCCCGGACCCGCGACTCGGGGGTTATTCACCTCGGTGACGCGCAGAAGGTGACAGTCTCACAAACAGTAGATCTAGAAACAACACTTCCAAGTGTCCCCACTATTTCGTCGGAACTCACATCTGACGTGTGAACGACCCTCGACTCTGCCGAGACCCTGAGTTTGTCCCTGGCAACCGGAATTGGTAGCAATTTAGAGATGTGCAGTGACGCGTGCCCTGATGGTCCCTGATGAAGGGTCTGGAGGCCAAGGTAGGGGATTGGCACCCGCGAAGGCTTTTGGCAGCATTGGACCAGAAGGCGCAACAAGAAATCGAAGACTTCGAAAATCCCCGTAGTGTTCCACTATCGGGACCCGGGTAGTGGGGGGGAGCCCACCCACCAAAGGCTGATGCGGCCAGCGGTAACGATGGAGAATTGGGCTGCCCACCGAAAGTAATGAGGGAAAAAAACCCGTTATCCAAGCCGACGGGCCTTATTATCATTCTGGCTATCGCGGATACTACATTAAACGTCCCGTTCCGGGGCTGCGGGAGTGAGAGCGTGACCGGACCACCGCCTATTAATTGGAAACGGGGACTTGTTCTGCAGCCCATATTGACGAATGCCGAGCCTCATCGAATTGAACGGGTACCTAATTGCTTTGTAAAGTGGCTGGGAAATGGTTGCACAACCCCCAAAAACCCTGATTTTGTCCAATGATGAGGACAAGGGACAGGCTAGGCAAATTGCCCACCTATGGGATCAGTGGAAATTTTCGCGGAGCATCGGAAGCGAGCCATTAACCAGCTTGTACAACAGGCGAGGAGGAGAATATCCACCAGTCAAACGGTACCATAGCACAGAATTGAGTAGAACGCTACTCCTCGTTTGAAAGCATACGAGCACCATAGGGCAAACCATGATTTGCCATGCAACTGTCAGGCTGCCACTAAGTGGCTGTCACTAACCAGACCACCGGGACAGACGCCGGATTCTAAATATGTAGGCCAACGGCGGCTACGAAGGGATTAATTCATTGTATAAACCGACGGCATCAAGTGCCCTTCATTTGTCACAGGGGCTTGCCGAGTTGGAATGGGCACCCAACACGACGGTATGAACGGCCAACGGTAGCCCTAATTCGCAGCCGTATAATTCGCGCCCCAAGGCACACAGGTAGAGAAGACAACGCGATCCTGTTGTCGCTTTGGATGATGGCATTGCTCACCTTACTTGAGACCGTCACCATGGGTGAATGAGTCGCGGCAAGCGAGCGAGCCTTGGGCGGCCGTGACGCACATTCACTCATTCCCAGACATCTTCCTCATGGAAAGGCCCGAACAACCACCAACCACCAACCGCCGATGAACGGAAGAAGGGGAAACGATTGGGCTCGCCGTTATTAACCTCGGGTTGCCACGAGGAGGAGGGGGTTGGGCCTCCGTTTTGCCCATTACCCTCCGTTTCAAATGCATAAACATTGGATAAAAACGGCTTGAAACATGCACGTGATTTTTCGGTACCGAACCGATAATAGCTTGCTTGGCAACGAGAGAGCGGCAAGGCGTCTAAACCAAAAAAGTCAAGCGCCCGAGCCCTTGGCCTGGTCTGCAGTCCGTCCATCCACCCATCACCTCTATCACATACTAGCACCAACATCACCAACAAGCAAGATGGAAGACAACACTAAGCATCCGGCACCAGGTACTGCGCCCAGCCGCTGGCTCGTCGCACCCCGGACGACGATATATTTAGCAAGAGATGCCAGTTAGCTGCTGCTTTCCGTTTGACCCGCACACGGCAGCGCAGCAAACCTAAGCGACCAGCTCCGTTACCAACATGTACATTGCATGCACATGCCGACTAGGCCCTGGATGCCAAGGTCCAGTTCAGGCCAGCAAAAGGTTACTTTGCTGGAATAAGCTGCATGTACGTACCTGGTCGTCCATGGGGCTGCCACTACCCACCCTCCACCCCCGTCCATTTTGCTCAACGTGTCTCTGGTGTTGCGTTCTGCTCGACACCACTGACTGACTGGCCTTGCACAGCCTCGCTCGCCCGCACCAGATGCTGTGTGTGGTCCGCCATTCAGGCCTTTTGAGACGGGGACACTCTGTCTTGTACGTCCACACCCCCGTCCACGTTCCTTCCCCCGTGCTCCTGCGATTTCATGGAATTTCCGACTCTCCTGTGAGCGTCCCTCTGGTCAGACAACTCCCAGTCAGACTGCGATTCACACCCCTCTCTCTCTCCCTCGCCAGCCCACTCCCCTCAGAGTTCCGCCCCGCCAACTTACCTGCTCTGAGCACCCAGGCGCTTAGTCCCCAGTGCCCGCCAGTGCCCGCCAGTGCCCGCCAGCGAGGGCCCAGTGCTGTAGCCCACCCCTTGTCCTCGTGCCCGCCAGTCGCCTTTCGTCCCTCGCCTTGCCGCCTCTTGTCTCTTGCTCCCCTCAGTCGCTCCCGAGTGCCAGTCATCAGTCGGTGCCAGCCATCAGTCTCCGGCACGAAGCACCCGCAGTAGACCAGCAGCACACACATTGCCCGCCTGGCAGCCGGAGCTCAAACCCCAAACCCCAAACACGTTTCTGCTTTTGTCGCCTGGGCGCCTCGTGGTTTCCCGCACCAAATCCCAAATCTCCTACTCCAACACCACCACCGCCGCCCGCCCGCCCACCTCTACCTCTCTCTCCACTACTCTCTCTGCCCGCCCAACATCGCGCGCCCCTCCGACAAATACCCAACTTGAGGATTTGCAGCCCTTCAAAAGAAGCGTTTTCCAACTCTGCAACCAACATCACATCGTTCTGTCCGAAACGCTCCTCTCCACGCGCCTCCCACCCCCATCCACGCGTCCGGCCACTGCGATAGGACCGTTCCCCCGCCCATTGCATCACCCGTGAGCGCACAGCCCCCCCGGCATCGCCACGGTGCCTGAAGGCTGATCGGGAATCTGCCTTGTGCTTCTAATCTCGGACACACATCATGGATCAACAAGCTCAACGAGGCCGGTCACCTTCGGCCGGCCATCAACAGCCTCATATAAGTCAATCTCACTCCCCATCGCCGACTCCATACCCACACAACGACGGCTCCGTTGGCTTGGGCCTCACCTTGGAACAATCTGCTCACCAGTCCTTCGCCACGAACAATTCTTCCTTTGACTCATCCTTTAACAACGGGAACAACGGCTTCCTTAGCCCCCAGCAGTCGCCCTCTCTGCCGCAGCAGCAGCACCAGGGTGCCTTCAGCGACCCCGCCGGCTTCGACCCCAACGGCGGTGCTCCCTTTGGACAATCGGCGCCGACCACCGGTTCTGACTCCGCGCTGCCCTTCAACGCCCAGGCGCAACCTGGCTACCTGTCGCCGAACCTCAACGACGGTGATTTTTCTCTCTTCCCGCCCTCTAGCGGCCAGGGCGATCAATTCAGCACCCCATTGTTCGACCAGCCTACGCTAAACCCCAGCGACATCAACAACATGACGTCCCCGCAGACGCACTCGCCGACCCCTCCCCACCTCTTTCAGCCTGATGGCCACCAGCCCGGCTCGGCTCACCAGTCGCCCGCCTTCAACCAGCACCAGTTCTCTTCGCCTCCCGGCGGCCACTCGAGACACACTTCGCTGGGACCCGAGGCGGCCCTGCTTCCCAACCAGATGAGTGATTGGAACCAGCCCCAATTCCAGGGCCACCGTCGCACACCTTCAGAGTACTCGGACGTGTCCTCGGCCGCGCCCTCTCCGAATCTAGTCAGCTCTGATACTTTCGATGATATTGGTGGCCACTCTCCCCACCACCGTCCCTCTGACGGCAGTCTCTACGAACCTGTGCTGGGCATTGGCAACTTCAGCATTTCAGACAACGGCCCGGGGCACCAGGGCCGAAGCCCATCCCACAGCCCGGCGATCAGCCCTCGCATAGTCCCACAGGCAATGCCCGAAATCCAGCAGCCCGGCTTTGGCGGCTTGGCCGCAATGAATGCCTACGGTGCTCCTTCGACTTACCCAGAAATCCCAGGGGTGGAGGCTTTCCCTACTCTTCAGGCAGATGTGCCCCAAATGGCACCCCCCGCCATTAACATTGATTTCGCTCCGAATAACAATAAGGTCAATGCATTTGATACTCCCAAGCCGAGCATGGACCAGGATTCCTTGACCCCTCCGGACCGGGGTATGTATTTCAACCGTTTGTCGCATAAATCTCATCTAACATTAATTAGGTCGCCTTCGAAACAGGCCTCGAGCTGTTACGGACCCTTTCCACCCCGGTGGTGTCATGCTGAACCGCCCGACCAACGCAAACAGCTTGTCCCCGTCGCTCGGCGCCGATCTGGCAGCTCGATCAGATGCCTCCAGGTCGCTATCGCCCCTGGACAGACAGGCGACTTCGCCCTCGCGCCGAAGGCAGTCCACGTCTGCCGTGCCTAACAATGTCATCGCTCTGCGTCTAGCGGACCCGGAGTACCAGAACAGTCAAGATAGCGGTGCGGCTAAGCGAGTCCAGAAGCATCCAGCTACGTTCCAGTGCACTCTGTGCCCCAAGCGATTCACTCGTGCCTACAACCTGCGTTCGCATCTCAGGACTCATACTGACGAGCGACCTTTCGTGTGTACCGTGTGTGGCAAGGCCTTTGCTCGACAGCATGACCGCAAGCGACATGAGAGTTTGCACTCCGGCGAGAAGAAGTTTGTCTGCAAGGGTGATCTTAAGGTTGGTGGACAGTGGGGTTGTGGCCGCCGATTTGCTCGCGCTGATGCCCTCGGCCGTCATTTTCGGTCCGAAGCTGGCCGCATCTGTATCAAGCCCTTGCTCGACGAGGAGATGCTGGAGCGACAGCGCCTCTGGCAGGAGCAGAGAATGCAGCAGAACATGGCCCAGAACATGGCTGCCCCTGGAGTAATGGGCATGGAAGCGGCCCCCGCTTATCCCATGGATGCCAGCGGCAACTATATGCTTCCCGCAGCCCTTTTGGCTCAGTATCCTGTCCTGGCCCAAATGAACTGGTCCGCTCCCGATGCTGGCGGTAACATGGACGACGACGTGAGCGGACGGTCATCCTTTGACGCAAGTGACTACGACGAAAATGATGATGGCGGTTATGTGAGCGGTCCTGGTGCAGGCTTTGGCGAAGGTGGTATGAACCAAAACTTTGGAGAGATGGGCTACGCCAGCGACTTTGGAGGTCGCTAAGATGCTCTCCCATCAAAATTGCTTTATACCCATAGACTTTTTGCCTTCATTTTCGACCCTTTTTTTTTTATTCTTCTTTCCCTGCAACAATATCCAGTGGCAGGGGGTGGCCGCTTGGGTCTTTTCTTCTTTTACTTACCAGCGTTTTCTTGATTTTCTTCTCCCCTTTTCTTTGTTTGGTTGGGGAGGACTATGTTTGGATGTATAACGAATGGACTCTGGGCCGACGACGGCGATTTTGGAAAACGCGTCTGTGGCTGGGCATGTGGGTGCAAATGCCCTGACATTTTTCTTTCTTGGGAGGGATTGGGGATAGACGGCATTGCGTATAGATACCAAACTGAGTCAGTTTCTCTTGTTTAATTTGGCGGGTTGGCCTCTCTTTTGTTCATATCTCCTTGGTGATGAAATGGTTTAACGACAGCGGAAAGCTATCTTCCTAATTAGTCTGCTTTGAGCTTGCTCGTATCTCAGCGATATTGTTTGCTGTTTCAGCTAAATAACTAGATAACTAGGATTCAAGATCTAATGAACGCGACTTGACATCAGGCTTTGTCTCAATTCTCGAGCATTCGGGATAGTACATCCATTTTGGAATCATCAACGTCAGCAATAAGTGGTATGAGAATGTGGTAGGTGATGTGTAAATAGATTCCAAAAAAAAAAAAAAAACGCCCTCCTCCCTATCGTCAATGAACCCAACGAGGGTATAGCAGATAGACGGCTTGCGTCGAGATAGCTGTTCCGAAAAAAAATATGACCAGGAAAAAAGCCCACCATCGGAGACAGGATGTGTACGCTCCGCCACTCCCTCCCAGGATATAATATATGTTATGACAAGGAAACAGAACCAAATAAACAAGCCGAAACTCAACCTGACAATAACCTGTCCCAGAAATCAAACCGAACGCTCTCCAATGCAAGTAAATGATGACCCAACACCAGCGCCCTGCCTTACAAAGCCTTCATCAACAGGCCTTGCCCAGAAAGAGAAAGAAAGAAAAAAAAAACATCATTTTCCTACCCCCGAAATATTTTCGCAACACAATAGGAAATCCCCAAGTACCAGCACCGATGTCCCATGTCCATAAGAGGGGAAATTTCTCTGCTTAGTCTTTTATCCTTCGCCAGGTACCGCTTTGGTCATGTTCCCAGGGGATGTGGACCACCTCGCCAAAGTAGCCCTTGGTGATCTCCTTGATGACTGCCATGACGATGTGCTGATGAGCCGCGAGGGCCTTGTCGGTCACAAAGGGCATAAGAAGAGAGTTGGCCTCGACTTCCATGTCCTCGTAGACCTCGTACTCGTCTGCCACGGCGGTCACGGAGCTTCCCGTTGTCTCTGAGCCGGCGGGGGACGTGGGCCCGGGGCGGGGCCGCACCGAGTACTCGGAGCGGATGGTGACGCCAGCTGGCGCAACAGCCCGGGTGCGAATGCCCTCGGGCATGGCCTGGTAGAGTATGTGGTAGGTGATGGTCTTCGTCATGCGCGGGGCGAGCTGGACGAGATCGGAGGCCGTGAAGGCGCGGAACGAGTTGTCCCAGGAGCCGAAGAAAGGGTCATCGCCGATTTGTGAGGGGTCGGCTTGGACTTCGGCGAACTGCACGATGGTCTGGTGGTTTGTCATGAAGGGTATGCAGGTTTGGAAGGCGGCAATAAAGAAGGATGGAGGGATGTTGGAGGGTATGGGGATGCTGTAGCTGATTTGCCGTTTCGTCCTCATTGTTGACGGATAAATGTTGGCCAAGGTGTCGATTAGTTGGAGGGAAGAGACGGATGGGGCGGAGATAGGGATATACACGGGCTCAAGGGTATGTATCAATAGGCGGTTCTAGAAGGTGGACGGAATATATTGCTTTTCAGCACCGCCAGGTTCGCGAATTATGTAGTTGACTACTACCTGATCCAGCGGCGGCGGGCGATGTTGGTGGGGATGGTGAGCGCGGAGAAGATGACTTGGGGTGGCAAGGCTGACGGCAATACTGATCTGGCGTGACGAGGACTTCTCTCGCGGACATGGCGATAGTTATCACTACGGGAGAAAGCACACAGCACCAGGCACCGCGGGAGGTAAGGCAGCGCAGCAGCTCAGTGCAGGAAGGGTCCAGGTAAGCGCGCTTCTCGTTCCTGGTGCCAATGGATGAGGTTTTCGACTTGGCGACGTGGGCGAGGCGCGGCACGGATAGAGTGATGTGATACGAGGCGAGGGCTCTCGGGGGCGAGAAGAGCCGCGGGGAAGCGCCTCAATAAGACGGGACTGGGAACCCTAGCCAAGCCAGCGAGAAGGGTAATCAAACCACCACGATACGCAGACGGTACGGTGGGCTCACGGGTGATTCCGGCGATGGTGCTCGAGGGGGGGGATATTCAGCCGGGGGCGGAGGGGGGCACAGACACACGGAAGCGAGACGATCCGGGGTGGGTGTTATTCTCGTGCAGACCTGGACCATGGAGAGAAACAACAGGTGAGTAGCAGCGAATAGCAAGAGCAGCAGTGGCCAGCGGATCCAGCCAGACAGGACAACTCGACATCTCCCTCCCCGCTATATTCTCCGCGGAAGTGGTGGATGAGGTTGGATGGCGATAGGCAGCAAAACGCGCGCGCGTTTACAGATGTCGCCGTTGTGGTTGTTGGTGGTGAGGATTGGGCTTCTGGTGACGGTTGGAAGAGCGAACGTGTGGATGACCGCAAGCGCCGCGCGCCGATGCTGGGGGAGCCAACCACAGGCACCATCAACGCCCTGTGGCGGCCAGAATGCCGAATTGTAGCGTGGAGCGTGGCTGAAGAGAAGCCCCCCAGAACCAGCAGCGCCAGAAATACCCGTGGTTAAAAATATACACGGAGCGAGCAGCCGCTAAAATCGGCGACCTTTGCTTTGCAGATGCGGGCTTGGCTTTCTGAGCAATGCGTCGAGTCTGGCCTCTTCTCTTCCCGACCCCGTCGACTGGAAATAGTGATGGTTTAAAAAAAGAAAGACTTGTCCTGGGCTCAACCCTTCTTCCAACTGCAGACGCCCGGCTCAGTTTCTAACTTGGGACTGTGGCTGAGGGTGAAGAGTGAGTCCTCTGACTGAATGACTAACTGACTGACTGTGCTGGCGCCCGTCTTATGAGGGAGGCGGTGCAAGACACAGAATCCTGTCAATTTATTGCCCTACGAAGGACGGCTCAAAACTTGACAAGGAAGCGCTTTTCGTGTGTTTCATTTCGTCAAAACCGAGTTCAGGTAGGCATTTCCACTCCTGGTAACTCATAATTCTGCAGGATACGACTCCTCGACCTGTCCGGCTAGCCTTGCCGCTTTTCCTTGGCTGCCGTGAGCCAGACCATGTCTAAAAAGGCGACGGACCCCACCGCCCGCCGCGGAGGTTCTTCAAATGAAAGGATGTGATCGATGCTTTAGTCGCATGTCCCGATGCCGACTAGGATCGATTGCCAGTTTCGGGGAACCAAGGCCGCACGTGGGTTCGCGTCTTCCCAGGGTGAGACATAGCATTCTTTGCGCCATTCGATGCTTCAAAAGAGGGGCCGATCTCTAGAGATTATGGGACTGTCTTAGGTATGCGGTGGTTTAGGAGTTCGGTTGAGAACAAGCCCCAGCATTTCTCAACTAGCATGGTTTTGGGCTGCTCTTCCCCATCCCCAATTCCGTCATTCCCGTTGCATAACTAAAGACATGACCCGTCGCTACTCTATCAAGGATGGGTCACCGTTCGACTGCCGCCGCCCTTGCCATCCTATGAGACGGTGTCATATTGAGGGACTCTTTTTCCCAAAAGGAGGTGCTTTGCGCGCGCTACTGTGTGTTTCTGCACACCCTCTGCACGGGGAGGGTAGAAAAGGACGAAACTGCACTCGTGGTTCGTAGTTGGGCTTGTAATCCACACTATCGTCTCGGTCTTGGGCTGCAAAGCAACCATGATCGGGTCGCGTGAGGCTGCAGGGGCCCTGCATGACGTTAGACATGAGGGGGTACACGACCTTGCCCCTCATGGTCGACACTAGTCCATAGCATATCCGTTGTTGTATGGGGATGATAGAGCGCATTTCTCACATGCTTGTTCCCTCTGCATAAGGTTGCGACAAGTATGGGCGACTCCCTACCACACGGATTAAAGAGGTGGTCGGTAGACATGGTGGCTAATAATAACCTAAATACCACATTTGGATATAGGATCCCTCTGTGGCAGTCCGTAAAGGTATTGTGGGCAACCTGCATGCAAGTGGTAGGGCGTGTCGTTGATCTCCAGGCAGTTGACTCATATCTCGAGCGCCTTCTGGCCGACAGGAGGAGATGTGATTTGACACAATATCCTCTGTGAGGAATGGCATACGCATATACACACCCATGTACAAACGCACAAGAGTATACACACTCGCATACTTGATGTACGTCTTGTTCACCTGCATAACTAGCCTCCCGACCAATACCATGGCGTCCCGATTCCAGGAGCACAGTGATCCATTTTCCATCTCCATCTACCAACTGGCATGAACCTGAACTGGCAAGTTCGTATTGCCTTGAAGGTTCACGGGAGCCACGTAGTATGTAGGATCTTGATGAGGTGCTGAGCAAAACCAGCCCGGGCAGCACCAACGCATCATCGCAAGAACATCACCTGGCCATGTTACCTCATCGTGAGAGAGGCGAAAGAGCAAGGCGACAGGAAGATGGATCCAGCAGGTGAGACATGGGAGAGATGCAAAACACTTGGTTAATTTGCTCTCTCTGTTGCCTACTGTTTCCCTGTTGTGCGTTATTGACCTTGCCACTGTCTCTGATTTGGGCTGTCTGATGACGAAAGTGGATGGCTTCGGGTCTGACCGCTATAAGACGGACTGATGGGATTGGACAGGATCAGTGGCCTTCTGGCAAGTGAGGACACGCCAGAGCCAAGTGCTGAGGTGACGACAAGGCATATCCATCCACCCCAGGTCTCTGATGTCCGTCGACCCCGGGCGGCAGAAAAATTTGCGGCTTTTTGAGGGATTGCAGGTTGAAGCGGTGAGGGTTTGGCGATACCCGTTTGGGTCAGAGGTGTTGCATGGCTGCACCAGGCTAAGGCGGACTCGGAGACACTGATGGGACGGCGTGGGACCCAGTTGCCAGCCAAGCACACTCCAGCTAGTTCCCGACGTCTGCATGTCGCCCGCAGGCCGCAGCACGCCAGTGGGTTCGTCTCCAGATGGAGGGTTGCGCGCGATGAGCGGTCTGGTACTGTACTTTCTCCTTGGCCTTATTGATGCCCAGTGGTGGAAGTAGCAGTACCTGGGGTTTTCAATCGCGCTGCATCTCCAGGAAAGATACACCTCTGCGGCATTCTTTCAGAAGGCGATGCTTACCCTGGTCGAATCGGCCGGGCTCGACTAGAGGCTAACGGCCGAGGACAGGCCTCCTTGTTATCCGCTGCCACTAGCGGCTGTGGTTGTTGGAGTGACGGACACTCGCGTCTGGGTGTGAATTCAGTGATTGTGAGGCCACTGGTCTACAGGCCGTCGTCGAGGGAACGGGCCAAACCAGAGTCCCGCCCCCAATATGATCTGAGGCCATCTTGCTGTATTGCACATAGTATGGAGTAAGGGCCCCAGAAGCTGATCACAGGTGCATCCGCGGGGAAGATGATTCGGTAGTTTGGCTGCCGCAAATGAGTTCTCCAGACGGTTCAACAGGACAGAGCCACGGGCGCGGGCTAAGGTACAGCGCATGTAGTGCACGTCCACGTTTGCGCAAGAAACACATGGCGAACTCAGGAGCAGCCAACGGGGTAGCGGCCAATATTTTGCTGTTCAATCTATACGAACCGAGGAACCAATGTGACAATAAACCCATTCGTCTCAGGCTACCACGTTTTGAAGCGTCGGCCCGCGTGTAGCGACGATAACTGGCCCCAGATGGGTTAGGTTGACTGGGTTAAAACGGCCCCGCGTGATGTCACGGAGATCGAACGACGGGGCCCAGGGTCCTTCGGACGAGGGGTTGAGTACAAGGGCACTTTGAGTGATGACGGGGCGGAATGCACGCAGCCCAGGACAGACCAGCAGGTCAGGAGAGACGAGTATTTTGGAGAGAATTGAATGGAATATGTCGGACCAGGCGGCAAGTGCATGATCGTGGATGCTTGAAGAGTGGGAATGGGAATGTGCGTGTACAAGCTAAGTCCCCAGAGTTATGGGTAGAGTGACTTTGGCCTTGGAAGGCTGGCGTCGCGGAGTTGGGCTTCAGAAGGTATCCAGTGTGCCGGTGATTGAAGGGACATCCCGGCAGCGTCTGCCAGCTGATGTTCTGTTTCCGCTTCTACCCACATGGAGAAAAGAAAAGCAAAAAGAAAGGAATTAAGTTTTGGTATGTGGAAACGACAGTGCTTTTTCACACAGACGAGAGAGACCCGTCGGTGTTATCGCTACAGCCGATCTGATCAATTAAGCGGCTGGGAGACATGGGGTGAAACAAAGTGAAAGCCAAGGTGCTATCCGCAGACAAGCCTTTCTTTCAACCAGGGGAGGGCGAGAGTGCAAGATCTGGTTTGAGCGCCCGGCTCTGGGCTGGCCCATCTGATCCTGCAGACAAGAGGCCCAGCCGACATGAAGCAGGGCGGTTGTGGTTGGCTGGAGATGCCTTTCTGTGCCCACAGGGAGATTGTGGATTATGGGCCTGCAGTGGTTGCAATGAGCCATTGTCCAGTTACTCTGCTGGGTTGCTGGGTTGGTTGGGTGGCAGTGGGAGCTGGTGGTGGTGTGTGGACGGACGAGCAGACGGTACATTGCACGCGGGACGCACGAGGGTGGGCAGAAATGGGCTGGTGATGGATGGGGCCAATGCCATCAGTGTTATGCGTGACTCTTCGCTCCCTTGCACCCCCATCCGCACCCACCGTCCCCGCTACCGACCATTCAGGCTGCGGTTGTATCAATGTGCCTTGTGCGCTTTGCATCTTCGACGACGCCCACGCCTCTCAGTGGCTGCCCCTGTGGAAAGTGTACCTGCGCCTACGTATATGCCCCTTCCACGGGATAAGTACCTCAACGGCCCCCCCTAAATTTTTTTGCCCCCGATTGCCGTCTTGAATATCTCCTGGCTTTGCCACATGCTGCGTTTACCTACGTGCCTGGGCAACAAGGGGGTGGTCAATCGAGGAACAACCAGAGTGAATGAATGAGACGAAAGAAGGGGAAAAAAAGGGTCCAGAAGAAAAGCAACAACGCGCGACACCTGATCAGCGTGACCCGGGATCGTTCAATTTTCTCCTCCTCCCTTGCGCTCTCTCTTTTTTTCGTACCTTCATTCTTCTTCCCTGCTTTTTTTCCCTTTTTGGTTGTTGAATATACAGATACCCGACCTCCCAATTATTTATTTGATCGGGTCAAATAGCGGTAGGTACCATACCCATCGTCGCCTAACCTCACTCCACTCTGGCTTCGGGATCCCGTCCACCATTAATGGGATGGCTTAGACAAACCCAAACCCAACCAGACCCAACTATTAAACTAACACTGATTTATAGACAAGGCGACTACGTAATTTAACAGTCACTCCCTTGCCGCTCCCCTGCCCGTCATCTTGCCAACTGTTTGGCTCATCTGCCTGCTCTTGTTAATGGAGCAGCGCCCCATCGAGTGACCCCCGCCAGTCGCTTGGGAGCATTTACCCTGGTGCGACGACTGACTTTCGTCTGGCCGACGATCCAAACAAGCACGCCGGCATCATTGGCCCACGGCGCTACCCGCCTGTCTCGGTCTTGTGGCCTTTTTTCGTCCCGGTACTCGAGCTATTCCAATCTCACTTCTTTCCCTTTCACCTAGGGAAAATAATTCCTTACGCTGCCTGCCTGTGAACGGGTGCTCGGATCGACTCTGTCACGCATGAGCAAAGTTCCCCAGTTTGGCAGGCAGAGTGAGAGAGACACCATCTCCGACCGAGTCCAACGACGCACGATTAACGACTGGGGTGGCTGGGTGAAAGGGCTGCGACACCGCCGATAGAGCGTGTCGCTCTGGATATTGAAAAATCCCCTCGGAGGCATTTGGCAACGACACTTCCACTCACCCGACCTCTCTCTTCTTCTTCTTCTTTCTTCGGTCGACTCTCTCGCGCGATACCCACAACAGCAACAACTCGACCTGGCGATCAAGACATTTTCCCGTGCACGACAGCGCATTACGATTAATTACGACCGCATAAAATTCGATCGCAAAACAACACAGCGAACTCTTTCGAACCCTTTTTTTTTTTTTTTTCGCTGGCTCTGGCGGTCTGTCTGTTTAGACGCGGATACTTGATTTCAAAAATAGGACAAAGTAGCGGGAGGTTACAGCGGTGTGGGGGGAATAATATTTGTCGCGGAGACTGTGACAGGTGGCAAACGGGCGGCGGCGGCGGCTGCTGGCAGGCAGGCAGGACCTTCCGAGGGAGGCCCGGTGCCAGTGCCAGTGAACGAGCCAAAGGCCGGGGGACGGAGGGGTGTCGGCAGATACCTAAGATGGAGGGCGAATTGCCTGGACCCAGTAGGTACCCTGGGCGGTATGGCCTGGGTGGTGCGCGGTACAGGGAGGGCACAGCTCCAGCTGGCAGACGCTGCAGCTCTAACTTATGCTGTGCTGTGTTGCGTGAGAGGAAGTGTGCTAGGTGGCATCTTATGCTCCTTGATCCCACATCACGGATCTGCCTGAACATTTCTGTCTCCCCGAGACCCAGTTATCCCACGTCTCTCAGTGTCCCAGCATTCGCTGCGACCCCCGCCCTCGGGCTCCTTCCCCACCGGCGCTGCCCCACGATCGAGTTTCATTGGTGCAGCAGCCCTAGTCACTAAAATTTCCGCCTGACGACATCCATGCTATTTACCACCTTCTCGCCTGGCCCCTGGTATCGACCTTCTTTCTCGACAAGGCATGGTTCAAGGGCCCAGACTTTTTTTTTCTCTCATGTTAACATGGCTCTCTACGACTTCGGATGGCCCGTTCTTCTCCTCCTCGTTCCGCCAGGAACTTCTCGAGCCTTCATTGGCTTCTATCCGTAGAGGCTAACTCGCTGGTAAACCAGCATTTCCCAGCCTGTCCGAACCTACCGGTTGGTGTCATCGCCTCACCCGCTTCTCGCTCTCACCAGCCCCAGCACCTAAAGCCCCAGTTTGCCAACCCGAAGACTGTGGCCCTGGCAAACACGCTCGTCCCGTGGTCACACTGGCCGAAGGAACCACGCGGGCCGGCCAACGGGTTCTTGTTCGAGGTTGGTTGCATGACTCCGGTACAAATCGGTCTCGCATCTGTCTTGTTCTGATGCTGTCCTGTGCTCTGTCTGGGTACGGGATGCAAGATTGCGACGACGCTTGACATGGATGGTAACGGACGGAAGCTGAGTGTCGCCTTCTCTCATCGATTGGGCAACATTTTCCCATCCGCAATATGTTCTGGATCCTGGAGTGGCTACGCTATTCCTTGATTCGGGTTGATTTTGCTTGCTTTTTATTGCCTCTGTTTTGTAGTAGGCGGTGTTCCAAGAAAAAAAAAAAAAAAAA
This sequence comes from Calonectria multiphialidica, assembly GCA_020623665.1. Lineage (NCBI taxonomy): Eukaryota > Fungi > Ascomycota > Sordariomycetes > Hypocreales > Nectriaceae > Calonectria > Calonectria multiphialidica. The sequence continues at coordinate 28,843 of JAHVYC010000228.1, forward strand.
AAACCTCGGTGCGTCTATGCCCCATTGCATTATCCTGGTTAGAGAGAATTTTCTCTCCCCCTTCTGCTTTTTCTCATCCATGTAGTTCCCATCCTTAGTTGTAGTGGAGAGCTTGTCAACCAAACACCCCGTGTCTTAGATTCAGCCCGACAGTTTGCTTTTTATCCCCAATCTCAGCTGCCGGCTATCTAATGGTAGGATGCGATCTTCTTCGGCTCGCTGGGACAGGTCTAGTAACGGAGCGTATCAGTTGGCTGTGTAAATGCCATCCTGGGTGGTTATGGGGATGCCGTTTGGTGGGTGCACAATGAATGGCTTACATGTGTTTGGCTGTTTGCCAGCAGTCTTCGGTATTCAACCCTCCCTCGGGCATGTATTTTTCGGCATCCCAGCCGGCTGTCTGATCTTCAGCCGACCCGGGGGAAACCCAGGTCTACCAGGACATCGTCAAATCATCGACATGCTCGTGTGCGGCACAGCAGCTGTGATATTTTCTTCTTTCTTTTCTTTTTTTTGCTGCTCTGCACTAGATCTGTTTCACAATCTCTGCGTGGATTTGGACTCTCAAGCAGGCCCTTCGGGGCTTGAAAACAGCGCCCTGCCGTGCTGGTGGCCCGTAATCCAGGAAATGGGGGCAAGATCATCACGGCTTTGGCAGTGTTTTCCCCCAACTCTTGTGACCTGACTTTCAATTGCCCAGTGCTGCGTGCTCAGGCAGGAACGTACCAGTAATAAGCAGGATCGTGGGACTTGTCTCAAGATGGAAAAAACCCACTCCACGACGCGTTTAGACTTTGAAATTCCTCCACCCACTCCCATTGGGACCGGCCAGCCTAAGAATTTCCATCGAGCCCCCCCCCCTCCCCCAACCCATTCTCGTCGGGTGCAGTCGCTGTATGGACCACCACCACACCACACCACCTATAGGACTGCAGCGGCAGCTCTCACCTGCAGCACAACATGCCCCCTTCCTCTCAAGGCCCTTTCCGGGGGCCCCTAAAACAAGTCCCTGGGTTCCTCTGCAGTAGAAACGACTGCGTCCAACCAAGCACCACTCGCTGGCAGCTGCGGGCCGTATCATGAAATTGGACCGCGTTTTTGGCCTCCACCGCCCATGTATGTACGAGACGACACCGCAAATTGGGGCCTCGCCCAAGAAGAAACGACTAGAAGACTGATGCTTTCACTCTGTCCGTGCTTGGGACTTGGGCCCCAGAACGGATATGCCCACAGATCCCAATGCCCTTGCGAGTCTTCATCACGGCGCGCCCGTAACGCTCCTAGGGCACGGGCACAAACAGTCTTTTGCTCGACGCGCACCCCCTTGAATCTTAGCCATACCCCACGGCAAGCCACGTCGAAACCCTTCATCTGGGCGCCTCTGACAGTACTGTGTGTATGCCATGCCATGCTGCCATGCTGCCCTGCTGCCCTCTCACCACCATTGCCCAGGGTCCAGTCGCAAGGTGCGAGTAGCGTCGCTTGTGGCATGGGAAGACGGACGGGGGGTGGACAATGGCTGGACAATGGCTGGTCGGTCCCTTGTCAATCTTGGAAGCTCTGTATCAACAGAGAGCTTTTGATGCCAAGCTCACCAATGCCTTCTGAGCCACTCAAATGTATGGCGCCTCAACCTGTCGGCCTCACCTTACCTTACCCGCAACGATCAGCACCCCCCTCATTCTCGTGGCTCACACGCTCACACACACCCACACTAAGTGGTTGCCACCATTCTTGCTTGCATGCTCTCTGACCTCCAAAACGGTCCGTTGATGGGCTTTCTCTGGTGCTCAAGCTTTCTTTCAGGCACCGCATCATGGCTGATCTTGAAGTGCCTCGACGCCGTCCTCGAGGCTTCCTGGGACGACGTTCAAATCGAGCTAGCCTTCGCCTCACCTTATCCTCACCTCTTGTGTTTGCGACTGTCGATACCACACCCCACCCCTCTCTTGGCTGCGACGGCTCTCAGTTGTCCATCCCCCCAGTCCCTCTCTCCGATCACTCGCTTTTGCCCCTGCTCAGAAATCGGTGGACCCGTACGGGCGGTGCAGGTCATTTCGTCGATTTTACTCTGATTAGCTATAAGATCAGAAATACATCCTCTCGCCCATTTGACTTTTGTCATCTCTTCGATCCCGAATCTTCTGTCCTGGTCTCCACATTCAACTGCACACCACAGGCACACACGCCCCCCATCCAGACACCAGCAGCACCGTGCCTACTAGCTGCCCTCACTTAAATTCTTCTCGACCAAGCTAGAAAGCCGTCATCGCTCAACTCGGCGGACTCGAGCGCCCAGCTAACTAACTACCGACCCAGTCACTTTCCACTTGGGTGCTCTGGTCGCTCGTTGAGACTTTGGTGCGGTTGGCTGCTTGGCCCGGGCAGATCGCGGTGGGCTCGTGCTTCTCATGCCCGAGGTCTTTTTGCATGGGGTCTCGCCGGGATACTCCTAGTTACTGTGCGAGACGACCGTTTTGACAACTCATCCGCAAGTCCCACTCGCCTTACCGGCTTGTTTACAGCCCTGGGCCCCAGAGCCCCAGACAAAGCTACCAGGCGGGTCCAACGCCTCGCTCTTCGTCATCTCATCGACGTCTTGTCCTTCCGGCATGAATTGCGCTAGCATTTAGCTCCGGCTGACCTTGTCAATGTATTTGACTTGATAACTACCTTGCACCCAGCTGCCCCAAGTCCCAGCTTAGCCATCAGGTTCCCTGCCCGACCATAAAAAGCATTGCTTGCTTCTGGCTGCGAATAATAGGCCGGAGGCACCCTGCTTGAAAAGAAGCATCCATTACTACCCTTCAACTTGACTACCACCTGTGGCTAGTCACAACTTCCCTACCTTTCCCGATCATCGATCGACGACCATCGATCTCCTCGCATCCAAGAGAGACTACCTTAGCTGCCTGCTACAGACGTACCTACCTAAGACGGGCCTTTGGTATTACGACCCCGCGGTGAACCCCTCCAGTATCTGCACCACACGCTCTCTACCTTTGCGTCTTGGCCACCTCACCTCGTTCAAAGTTTTTTTCCCTCCTCTCCCCCGGCTACCACCTAGCCGCCTCTTTTACCTTTATCTGTGCGCAATCCTCCAAAGGTGATCCAAGCTGGCTGCTGTACAATCCGCCTCGTTGCCCGCCACGCATCGGCTGGGCTCGACCATAGAGTCTTGTGGCAACCAAGGCCTCCGTGGCATGGATGATCCGAACCGACTAAGGAGGCAGAATGAACCGCCGGTTCATCCAACTTCCAACCAGAGATACTCCCTTCACGATCTTTCCCAGCAGCGTCGTTCACTAGCCGGAGGCTCCAGCGATAGATACCGTCCAGCACCCATCAACACATCTCCGTCAGCGGCGCGAGGAATGGGAGGCGCAGGAAACTATAGCACCTACTACCAAGAACCGGCAGCATCCTTCTCGACCGCAAACATGCCTGCAGCGGCAATGGCCTACGGGTCCGAGTACGGCGCAGACTCGCGCCAACAAACGCAGGGCTTTGGTGGTTACAACACCGCGACCATGATGTACAACGTGCCGCAACCGAGCACACAGACGCCCGTCTACGATGCGCAACAGTTTGGATCGCGACAGTCTGCGGCCATGCAGATGATGACCCCCGACGTTGCCTCTACCTACTTTGGTTCAGACACTGGGAGCACCGGCGGTCCCGGATTACAGCAGTCTGCGCAAGGTTCGAGCGGATCCGCAAACGTCTACCAGCAAAACACACCCATGAGCTACGCGGGGAACATGTCGAACGTGAGCGCGATGCAGCAGACGCCAGCCAGCGCCGATGTCTCCATGACCGAAGAGCACGACTATGCCGAGGGCGCCTTGGAGGAGAAGTGGGTAAACTACCAGCGACAGCTGGGTACCATCTTCCAGGAGATCGTCAATGGCTCTCTGGAGAGTGCGTCTGAGACACTGCTGAGTGTCTCTGGCTGGCTCCTGTCGCAAGTCGCCGACCTTGGTACGTACAACGGCCCGCCTGTAGTCGAGCAGCCAAGACTGGAATGCTTTGGAGCGGAATTGCTAACATTGCCTGCCCAGGCCTGAACCTCGACGACACTAACCTTCACGCGGATAGAATCAAGCTTTGGAACGACTTCAACCACGCTTGGCTGGCCTTGGGCCACAGACAAATAGAATTGATGATCTCGTCCCAACAGCCGTCTCGATCCCAGACAATCATGTCCAAGTCAATGATTAAGAAAATGGGCAACGAGCTGATACGTCTTTGCGACGGAATCGAGCGCCACGGTCTCGTTGACTACCAATACGGAGTGTGGGAGGAGCAGATTACAACTGGTAGGTTGAACAGGTCCCGGCCTTGCAAAGCGCTGGAAAGCTGACAAGATGCGCACAGTCCTAGAGGATTGCCTCGATCTGTACGAAGCCCCCGAAGAAGCGAGCGGAAGTGGCGGGTCGCATTGATACCCTTGGCATGACAGAATGGCGGCAACAGACCAGCCAAGCTAGCACGGGTTGCTTCTCATACAAACATTGAGGCCTGTGAAGGGCACCCGAGGGATGGGGTTTCATTCCTGGACACCAGGGCGCGAGGCCAAGTGGGGAAGCGGCGGCTGCGGTTTGCGCTTCTCAGCAGCTGGGTCTCTTTTATTTTTTCATGCGCCTAAAATGATCTCCCCCCTGTTGCGCTTAGCGGCCGGACCGGATGGCAATTGGGACGAGAGGGAGTTTGGCAGGGTGACTATTTGTTTTTTCTATGGGTTTTTGGTTTTCTACCCCCTTTTTTTCTGGTCATTATTTTTTTTACTTGGTGCCTCTGTCACCTAGGAACGGGCTGGACAGCGGAGCGAAAGGCAAAAAAAGTAACGAGGCCCCGCTGATGGCAGGTCATGACACCGCCATCTTTGGGTTGACGATTTCCTTGAATGCTTCTTGCTGGGATCTCTTGGCGCCTGGTTAGGGACAAATTTGGATAACAAGGCAGCAATCACGACGGCAGCGGCGGGGAATAACCGGAAAACGGCTCAAGGTACAAAAACTTGGCCAGACAGGGACGAGGATGGGAGGCAAGCGGGAAAAGGCATCGGGCGGCAGCGGATGGGCGCGTGCGGATACTGTTTTAAGAGACAAGGCGTTGGCATTGCGTTGTACATTGTCCACTCGGGGGAAAGGCAGGTTTAGCTGAGGAGTGGCTTGTTTTTTCTTCTTTTCATTTCCAACTTTCTGGCATAGATTTTCTTTTGCTTGTTTGTACTACTTACAGGGCCTAGATAGGATGGGGGCGGGCTGAGATGGGACATCACTGGGGGGATTCGGATAGGGAAGCCCTCGCGGGCTCGGACGTGCTATGGGAACGAACTTGGACGAGGCGTTTTGTCAAGATACAGCAATGATGGGATGGCTGCGACGAGATACATGGTGCTCGGACTAATAATACCACCAATTGCAATTGTATGAATAAGAAAGTTGTATCTGCAGTTTTCCTAGCGCTTAGTTTTGGAGCTGAAGTTGAATGTGATGGTGTGTTAGTTTATGCCCAACCTTGATCACGTTGTAGATCAGCTCTCAGCCTATGTAGGACAAGTCACTCTGCCTGTTTGCGGCACATGATGATTAGAAGGGTCACCAAGTCGTTGGGAGCCTGGTGGCAGAGGAACCTAGAACCTTGACAGAAAAAAAAAAAGCTCCAGACGCGCCCACGCATCGGTCGGAAGGGGGGGGTTGCTGTTGGCAGGGAACAAGGGACTACGGATGGAGGTGTTTTTTTTTTTTTTTTTTTTTGGATGGGAACACAGAGTGAGGGCGCGGCACCGCGCGTTTGCGTTGGCCAACACATCCACGCCCACATCCACATATTGTGCAGGCGTGCCATAGACTGGACGGAAGCGGTTCCCCATCATAGGAAGAGGCATCATTTGCGAACATGCCTCCGGCTCCGAAGGGCTTGTTTTTTTTTTTTTTCCTTCTCAGGGTACCTACCTCCCCCCCCGCTTCATCTATCACGCCCTACTTTTTTCGGGTTTTCTTGGCCTCCCCCCCCTCCCAATCCTTCCCTTGCCGTCGGCTCCCACACCCCTACCCTTATTCTTCTGGATGGTTCCTTTTCCATCTTGGTTGGCCCCTACGCTGTTTGCCCTTGACCATAAATGGCGGGACGGGGTTTGGTGCTACTGCAAGGCTTGGGCAAGAAAGAGAATCCTACAGCAGACCATGTGTAAGCAAGCCCCATCTAAAGGAACACGGCGGACGGGAGGCTGGCGATGTAAACTCAGCTCGTCTTGTTTGAAGGGGGGTGTGTGCCGTGGGTGTGCGCGTGAGTGCGTGTGTGTGATGCCCCAGAAGAGAGGGGGAGGGGGAGGAGTCAAGATGAAGCAGGCGGACCAGAGTGTAGGTGCTTGTTCTTTCTTTTCTTTTCTTACCTCTGGTTTTGTTTTTTCCATCACTGTTTTTGCTTTTTCTTGGCTCTGACAGGGCCACCGTGAAGGATTCTTGATGTCTAGTTTAGGCTGTGCAAAGCACTGGATCGGGGAGGGCGTGTGTTACGGAAGTTGGGCCGAGGAAACGTTGGTTGGTTGTTGGTGTGTAGCATAGTCGATATACTCGTTAAAGCCGCCGTGTTTGAGTAAATAGACTGACTGCTCGTGCACTGCCCTTCTTTTTGGCTTTTACCGCGATAAACAGTTTCCGGGAATCCGGGGCATGACGTTTGAGACAACCTAGTTTGTTTTCTCGCCACCGGATTGTCACTTGGAGTAATTCTTTTGATTGTCCCGTGCCAGCGCAACGACGCTCCTCATGACTTTGTTGACACATTCAGATATAGCATATCACACAATGAATCCGAATATTCCCGTGCCGTGACTACCTGATACCCACCCCCCTCGCCTCGGCCAACCCGTTTTCCCCTACCTCTCCCCCCCTGCGAATGCGAGATAATGCTGGCCAGGGTTCTTTTTTGGCGAAGGACGAGGATGAGGACGAGGCCGAAGCACGGGGACGCAGGCAAAGTTTCGTAAAGAAGGGAGGCTGGTGAGCGGGTGGAGGTGCATGGTCAGAGTGCTGCTGCTACTGCTGGAGCAAGATAGACAAGTGTCGGCCGAACAAGAATAGCAGCAATTCCTGTTCTCACATCCCCAGCAAGCCATACCCGCTCGGGCCTAGCTGCGAAGTCTTTAGTCTTAGCCTCTACGCCAAGCGCCGTTGCGCCTACAGCGACTCGGCGGGGGGTGGGAGTCTTGTTAGTGCCGTGTGTTTTGGGTTGACACCCTCCCCCGAGCCGTCCGCACCGCCTCCCGAGCCCCACCGATCTCCTCTCCCCACCCTCCACCCCCGTCCGCCTCCCTCCCCGACATCACCCTCCCCCGCGTGTACTAACCCATCCACTCCCACCGCCGTCTGCCTCCTCATCCACCGCCTCCGCCGTCCCCCCCCTCGCTCAGAACTCGACCGCGTTAGTAGTTGCTCACC